>SKCR01005612.1:0-25688 GCA_019454045.1 Zanthoxylum bungeanum | reverse complement strand
GTGATCAGCAGAGTTCTATTACTATTATTGAAGCCCAAAAAATTGGTTTATGTAAGAAAGTGATAAATGTTAAAGTTACAAGTATGAAAAAAATTAAATGTAAGGACTAACATACTGTGTAATTTGATTCTTCCCTATCTGTTCTTTGCTATTCACCTCCTGTGAGCTACCAAATTAAGGTATGATAAGATAGATAAAAATTATCCAGTATATTTAAGCAGGAACTTAGCTAATCGAGCGCAGCTTTCTTTTTCCTTCTGGATTTTGGGTTTGGCAATCCGTCAAAGATTGGCTTTGTAATGGCGGCAGACGAAAGAGGCCAGATGGATGACGGACTACTGGCATCCTCATCCTGGAAACTCGGTGTGCTTGATGACTTCCTAACAGCAAGTCGATCATTCAGAAAATTATCCCCCAGAGCATTAACCCTACATCCTTCAGTATCTGTTCCAGACGCAGTTCTGCTTGCTGCTGTAGGTCTCAGGGCTAAGCCCTTTCCTGTAATTGCTGGAACTCCACCTATATTACTGCTGTCCTCTCTCAGTAGTGTTTCTGGTGTGCGGGTACTAAAGTCGTCTTCAGATTTTTGGCGCCTCCTAACCAGTTTCTCTTTTCGTTTATCAGATTTATTTTCTCTAACATCTAAAGTAATATCTGGGACTTCATTATTCTCACCCAGCAGAAAATTGGTTAAACTTCTTGTTTTCCGATGGATTTCTTTGCAAGGGTGGGACGGCTTAGGTAATTGACCATCTTCAAAACATTGCGCTTCTTTTTTCCTGTGGACTACCATTTCACAACCTTCAGATACAGGATGTTGATCTGTTGGCTTAAGTCCATAGTAACCTTGTAAAGAGTTCATGGCTGGTGAGACCTTCCATTGGGGGTCTGACTTCAGTCTCAGAGACTGGAACAAATCAAATAAATCTCGCTGAACATGGCAGTGTGGGGTCTGTTCATTGGTCTGCCTGCACAATGTTTCAGTTTTTAACCATATTGAGTCACAGTTATGCATTTCGCAAAACTCAACTTTAAGATAATTATTTGTAATCCATAAAGAATCCAAGAAGCAAGTTCACAACTAAGATTACTACATGACCACTGAATGTTTACTAGATTATTTTTTAGCACAATAATTGAAACAACGACAAGTGTAAGGATACAATACATTATAC
The DNA here is from genome assembly GCA_019454045.1 of Zanthoxylum bungeanum. NCBI lineage: Eukaryota > Viridiplantae > Streptophyta > Magnoliopsida > Sapindales > Rutaceae > Zanthoxylum > Zanthoxylum bungeanum. The sequence goes on along the minus strand of SKCR01005612.1, from coordinate 24,513 downwards.
ATGAGAACTAGTAATGTATGTGCATGCAATTTTCCTCAAAATAGAGAAATAAGGAAAGAAATATTAAAGAGAGAGTTAAACAAACTAACAAGGGAAGAACCCAGGAAGTGATTCATCAATGGAGATTGGAGTGTTCTGATCCAAAACAAACTAATCCCATACTTAGTCAGTGTAACCAGCAGCTTTTAAGGAGTGTGTGACCAAGAGTTAATAAACCACTAACTAATCCCATACTTAGTCAATGTGGGATCCTAACATGGAGTCATCCAAATAAGAAGAGGAAGACAAGAGTACACTGCACCTCTACCACCTAACACCGCCAGACCATAACATCAACCTCACCATTATCAAAGCTACTTATCAAGTCTCAACCATCACTCACCGCCCTGCCACTACATAAACACCAACCCCTCCATATCACGAACACAATTCAGATTCCATACCCGTAAAATCACAAATAACACTCAAACTTCATATTGCCAGTTACCCTTTTACTACAACTATCTCCGTGTTCAAAACATTGCTCTAGCATAAACAGTTGATAGAGTTTTATATCACAAGGAAGACATATTCTCAAATGCAATGAACAGTTGTTATTCAATTGATATTATATATCATGAAGCGTAAAATTAAGAGCAAAAAGAACAAGAAAATACCCTCTAGCTTCGTAACCATTTAACAAACAAGGTGAAGGAGGATGCTTCCCAGGTAGCGGAATCCGTAGCGTCTTTAGAGCAAACATTTGAATATCAATTGACAGCCCATTCAGCTTCTTAATATCAGCCACCTAAAGCCAACAAAATATATATTTATTAAAAAACATGAACTTGCTCTATGTCCTTTCAATTGAAACAGAAATTGGCGTTTAATAAAATAAAACAAATTTTCCATACTAAATTCTCAATACACCATAAATTCTATACATACTGATTATATACCTAAAACAATCAGCAGTTTATAATAATTATCCAAAAAAAAAATTAAAATTTAAAAAAAAAAAAGAGAAAATAATTACATCAACACCGTACTTGATGGCGATGCCGGCAAGAGTGTCGAATTTAGAAACGCGATGCTCGATATGACTCCTCCTCCTCATCATCTTCTCTGAATCTTTTTCTTCATCAGAATCAAAATATCCATTTGAAAATTTTGAATTTGAACAATTCATCGTCTCCATAATAATGCACAATCCTATTTCATCACAATTTCAAATGAACGCTTCGCAATTTTTTTTTTTCCCTCATACATTAAAAATCAAATCTTTCGGCAAAATTTTTTTAAAAAAAAAAAAAGGAAGAAGAAATTATCTCTCCCTCAACAGGGGGAATCTCTTCTATTCATAAAAATATGTGTTTTTGTTATTTTTTTATTTACATTTATTAGAATATTCTTTTTGAATATTATTTATGGAAAATTAAATACGTTTGAATTTGACAAAAACAAATTAAGAAAAAAAAATTGTTGCCAAATCTGCGAGTAACAAAACCAATTGTTGCTACGTGGCGTTTGGACATTTAGCCAACGCCCACCATTATGACAGATTTCATAAAAGCAATTTAAAGCCTTGATTTACACGTGTTGCTTTGTACCATGAGACAATAAATGACTAGCAAAGGCTATTTTTTTTAGTACGTGTTTGATATCACTTCTATTATTAGTAAAATATCTAAAGTTTTTTTTCAAAATTTTTTGCGGTGTTTATTTGCTTTTTAAATAGAATTTAATTTAAATGTTATTTTATTTCGGCTAATAAAAGCTCAATATTTGGGGTTTTTTGTGAGTAGAGTTAAATTTTTTTTAAATGGTTAAATTATCTATAATATATTTATTTAATAATAATATTATTTTATTTATTTCATAACACAAATTAAAAAAATTCATCCGATAAAGTAATTTCTTAATAAAAACTCTCATTTACAACCAAACAATAATTTTTTTTTTATCCAAAACTCTACTAGTAGTAAAAACTCTATTTAAAAAATTATACCAAACGAACCATTAATATTCATAATCTGACCCTTTATCAAGGTTAATTTTGGGTATAGTGGAGGAGCTGCCATAGAGTATGGCGTGAGAAGGATTATTGTCCATGTTTAATCTGAAAAATTTGTTAAATATATTCTATAAATTAATAAAAATATTTATTTTATTAATAATATAATTTTAATTTGTCTCTACTATAATGAAAAGTGTCTATAATTTTTTTTTTCTTTTGTAAAAAAATAAAATTTCCTATTTTCTGAATTGATATTCTGACTATACTATTACATGTATAAACCTATATTCTTGGTCGAGATAAGTCTCACCTATCCATTCACATCCAAATTCACTCTTTATTTTTGAGATCTCATATTGAGGGTCTTGAAATTTGAGACCACGTGACTATCAGCTCGTAATCAATTCATAGATACCAATATAAAATAAATAGGCACTCAAAATAAGTGCATGCTCGAACATCATTGACTAACTTTGTACCGATTTCGATTAATTTCAATATGAACAATAATGCAAGTGATTTGATTACTTAGAATATACCGAGTATGGAGCAAAAAAATCTATTTTCCCATATTAAATGACAATAACACTCCACTCTTTTAAATAATTTACTTTTTTATATAATTATTTTATTTCCTTATTTTACTTTTTAATTTAATTATTTTATTTTTATCTCATTTATTTTTGTATACTTATATTTTTTTCTCTTTTACTTATTTAATAATCTTTATATATTTATTCCCTTTTATTTATTTAATAATTCTTATATATTTTTTTATATATTATTATTTATTTTGTGTTATTTATTAATTTAATTTTCTTTTGATTATTTATTAATTTAATTAACTCTACTTATGTATAATAGAAAATGTTATTTTTTATGTTAACAATAATTTTTCAGAAAAGAGTACATGTAATTATATTGATATTATTGGTCGGGATAAGTCTCACATATTCGTTCAATCCAGATTCACTCTTTATTTTTGAGATCTCATATATGGGGTCTTGAAATTTGAGACCACGTGACTATCAACTAGTAATCAATTCATAGATACCAATAGAAAATAAATAGGCACTTAAAATAAGTACATGCTCGAGCATCATTGACCAACTTTGTACCGAGTTCGATTAATTTCAATATGAAGAATTGTGGACGCTGATTTAGATCAAGGCCACAATCGAGATTTTCTTTCTGTAGGGCGCGATTGAATCCTGCAAAATAAATAAAGCGAATAAGGAGTGATCTGCCCACCGGTGTGGTGGGGACCGTGTGCACTCCGACGCTCAAGTTAGCCTATGTAGTGATGAAGTAAGATAAATAGATTAAGGTCTGATATATACCTTAATCTAGGTTTATGGGCCGTGAGGGCGGTCAATCGTAGGAATGTCTAGATTTCGGTGTCTAATGCTTTTTTCCTCCATTTTCTTGTCTTTCCTTTCTTCTTTTATAGGCTTCTCCAAGTGAATCTGCCCGTTGGAATCGACTTTATTGAGGGTTTAATTCAGATATTTTATGATAGATAACTGAAGATCTCATCTTCTTCCCATAACTCTCGATCTTAATGGCTACATTTATGTGTCTGTTTCTTTTATATTAGCTTTGTAACTGGTGTCCGTTGATATGCATAACATCTTTAGGTATGGGCTCAATCGGTTGATGGGCTTTTGGCTTCGTCGTGAGATGTCGTTTTTGCCCTTGGGTCAATTTTGGCCCAAACAGTTTGTCCCCTACTCTCCAAGTCTGGTAGTCCTAGGCTTGAAGAGTATCCGTCATGTCGTATGAATCTTTATGAGTAGCTTTATACGTCTGTACCACGATGGTTTAGGAATAAATTTGATTTGGGTGTCGCAGAGTGCTAATGAAATGCTATGGGTTTATCCTTGGTTGGGGTAAACCTCAAATCCATATTAAGCATGATTGAATCCACTTTTTAATACGTCGTGTGAATTGGGAATGCCCTTCGCTCTGTCGAGGAAGATGGGGGTCTCTGGTTGACCAAACTGTATATTTGGGAGGAGCTTTATTTGACACACTCGTATGAGATATGGTTATCATATTCTGATCTGGAATTGACACAAATTCTATGGGGATGACCCCTCAGGCTTTTACCCGACTTGGTCGTATGAAGAGTGGATATCAGTGCCTATATTGACTCGACGTGAGTTAAACGGGTATGTCCTGTTGGTTTAGTCCGTAAAACTTCAACTTTTGACTCTACATGAATCGAACTGGGGGGATGTCCCCTGTCGACTGAACCGAGAAATTGTTCAGGGGCAATTTCCACTCGACATTGTCGTGTGAAAAGAGTAAATAACACAATACCATCTGACTTGACATTTGTTATCTGGATACATCCCGTTGACTGTCAAACTGGGGGATGTCCCCTGTCCACTGAACTGAAAAATGGTTCAGGGGCAATTATCACTCGACATGTCGTGTGAGAAGAGCGAATTTGCGGAATTCATTTGACTCGTCATGAGTCAATCTGGGGGATGTCCCCTGTCGACTGAACCAGGAAGTGGTTCAGGGGCGGTTTTCACTCGACATTGTCGTATGAGAAGAGTGAGTAGCAAATTTCATCTGACTCGTCATGAGTCAATCTGGGGATGTCCCCTGTCGACTGAACCAGGAAGTGGTTCAGGGGCGATTTTCACTCGACATTGTCGTATGAGAAGAGTGAATACCATAACTCAGATATAACTCGACATGAGTCTCTTGGGGGATGTCCCCTGTCGACTGAACCTTGACGTGGTTCAGGAAGGATTTCACTCGACTCTGTCGTAAAGGACGAGTGAATACCATAACTCAGATATAACTCGACATGAGTCTCTTGGGGGATGTCCCCTGTCGACTGAACCTTGATGTGGTTCAGGAAGGATTTCACTCGACTCTGTCGTAAAGGACGAGTGAATACCATAACTCAGATATAACTCGTCATGAGTCTCTTGGGGGATGTCCCCTGTCGACTGAACCTTGACGTGGTTCAGGAAGGATTTCACTCGACTCTGTCGTAAAGGACGAGTGAATACCATAACTCAGATATAACTCGACATGAGTCTCTTGGGGGATGTCCCCTGTCGACTGAACCTTGACGTGGTTCAGGAAGGATTTCACTCGACTCTGTCGTAAAGGACGAGTGAATACCATAACTCAGATATAACTCGACATGAGTCTCTTGGGGGATGTCCACTGTCGACTGAACCTTGATGTGGTTCAGGAAGGATTTCACTCGACTCTGTCGTAAAGGACGAGTGAATACCATAACTCAGATATAACTCGTCATGAGTCTCTTGGGGGATGTCCCCTGTCGACTGAACCTTGATGTGGTTCAGGAAGGATTTCACTCGACTCTGTCGTAAAGGACGAGTGAATACAATAACTCAGATATTACTCGACATGAGTCTCTTGGGGGATGTCTGATGAGCGGAAAATATATCAATATTTACCGCCCCTTTTACTTAATATTTTGTTTAGTTTCTCGGGTTTGATGAACGTTTTGATATGTTTTTTTTATTTTGCAGATAAAATAATATCGGGACTCAATGAAATCATTTAGGACGAAATGTGGATCAAATAAGGGTAATTATTGGACTTGATATATTAATTTTGGAGATTGGAAATTTGAAAGGGCGTTTTGACGAAGTGCAGTTTTGGAAATTCCAGTTTTGCACATCTGTCGTATGTTGGGCAAACTTTTTACTCAGATATCGGATTGAGCTGATTCAAGTGCAAGATTAAAGAAGACTCAAAGATCTACAACTTTGAAAGAGAAAATATTTTCGAATTCGGAAGATTTCATGACCGAAATTGATGAACCATCCAGAAGTGTGTGGAGTGTAATTATTAAAAGTCATTATCAATCATTTTCAAAGCCAAATATTAATTAATTAATAATTAATAAAAATTATCAAATCAACACCAAACAAGATAAGAAATTATTGGAGCAATTATGGATTTGGTGGAGTAATTAGTGGAGAAATTAATAATGTAATTGGTGGAGAAATTGATTGATGATTTGATGGTGGCAAAATTTTGCCTATAAATACCAAGCCATTTCATTTGTAAAATTCATACTTTCTTCTTTGAAATTCTTAATGAATAAATAAGAAGATTGTATCTAGTTTGTTTATTTTAGTTTTCAGTAATTAATTTTCAGTTTCGCACTTTCTTTTCTTTACTTTTCAGTTTTTACTTTCCGCAATTTACTTTTACGCACAGTACTTTTCTTTCTTTAATTTTTAGTTTTATTTTTTTCAGTAATGAGGAGGTAATTTCCCCAGCTAGGGTGAAAGGTAATTCTTTTACTGTTACTATTTAGATTAATCTCCCTTAAAAATAATATATTCACTATTTAAAATACTGATTAATAAAGGATACCGCTATATTGGTCGGTTGGCAATTCAATTTAATCTGGTTTAAACCTGACTAATCAAGGATACCGCCAGATTGGTCGGTTGGTAAATTTATTTTGGTACCGCCTTTATGGCTGGATTATGGACAAATATTACCGCCTATATGGCTGGTTGGACTTAATTTGACTTAATCAGGATACCGCCAGATGGTCGGTTGGTAAAATAATATCACAAGTTTATATATTATTTTATGGGAGATATCTAAATTAGTAGTAGTAAAAGTAATTCTTTTTACCTTAGCATTTTATTTTATTTTACTTTTCAGTTTTACTTTATGTCTTTTACTTTTCAGTATTTTTACTTTATGTCTTTTACTTTTAAGTTGTTACTAGCTCTAGTTATGTGTTAGTTATCTGGGGTTGTGATGAATTCTAATATCACCGGTTTATAAGGGATTATTTTATAGTTTGAGTAATTTAAAGGTTTACTTATTAAGTCTTAAGCTTAATGCTTCTTGTTGTCTGATCACCAATAAGATTGATGTGGTAAATCTAAAATGAACTAGACATAGGGATTTTAGGTTTTAGCCTTAGACTTAATAGCCCACGATCTTCCTTGAGGATATATAACCCTTTAATATTTCCTTACAGGATAGGAATATACCTGTCGGGCGAGGGTAGCCATAATTGGAACTTAAACTTAATGAATCTAGATAATTTGGTTGACATACATATGGTTCAATTGGGTTAAACTGGGTATTTGCGTCTGACCATCGACAGAGGCTTTTGCATAATTTAGTGTTCCAGGTTAGTAAACTGATTTATTACACAAAACATAAAATAACCACTTCATCTTTTAAATGATATTAGAATGATTCACAACCTAGATCTTTGTGTCTTTTGTTATTTTCCTTAGTATTTTCTTTTGTCTTTTATTTATTTATTTAATTTGCAAACCACTTTCAACCAATCAAGCAATCATTCTCTTCTCCCTCAATTAGATATTTGTAAATAAATAGTATCAATAATTAATAACAACAGTAGAAATTAAGTCCTCGTGGGATCGATATTTTTATACTACTTGAACGATACGTGCGCTTGCGTTATACGTGTGTGTTTACGCCGGTCAAGTTTTTGGCGCCGTTGCCGGGGACTTATATTTCTGAGTTGTTAATTTTGAAGCTATCTAATTTACTTATATCTAATTTTCTTTATTTTTATCTGTAATTTTTATTTCTTTCTTTTCAGGTGATTGAAAAAATGGAACACTACTGGGAGATTGAGAGAATACGAGCGTTACAAGAAAATACACCCCAAATCTGGGCGCAACAGTCCGGTTTTCTGAGGCCTATTGTCCAGCCCAACAATTATCACTGGATGCCAGAACCATCATACTTTCCATCTTATCCACCATCCACCTACTATCCGCAACAAAAACCAGAACCATCAGAGGAAGAACAATTGATTGATATGCTCAAAATTTTTTCCAAGAAACGAGACGAAAAGTTGGATACAATGCTTGAAACAAGCCTGAAGCAACTTGAAAGTATTCAGAGACAATCAGAATTCATTCAAAAGATGACAGATCAAATGAGACAATTAACAGAAAACCAGAACTACATACCTCAAGAACCAGTTTCAGATGACACTGATGAAGCCTTCAAGTACCCAGAAATCCACAAAGACACTTCAACAAAGGAGGAGGCTGAGCAGTATCAACAACCAGAGGTATCAGTTCAGGAACCCGAACCGGTAAAGTCTCAATTTGACTTTTATTATTCAGATTCTGACGAGGATGAAGCTGATCTATTTGTACCAACTGCACCAACAACGGAGGATCAAACTTTCAATCCTCAAAATGAAGATCTTGGAGCATGCTTTACCATGATGTTTGAAGAAGATCTATCTGAACTATCCATTCCAGTCATATCAGAGGATGAAAACCTAATGACAAAAACATCTTTGCATCCTCAGGTTGACAAATTTGAAGCATGTATTTCACAGATGACAGATGAAGAGCTGAATACAGAAATTTTCAAATACATCTGTGAAGAAAAGATGGAACAAGAAGCAGAGAAAATGGAGGAGCAAATGTCTGACCTTAATAAAGATCCAGAGCATTCAGGAGAAACATCGCTGTTTTGGGGAGTACAAATCAAAGATATCACCCAGAAGCTTGACAGAATGGAACTTCCATTCCAAGTCAAGCACCATATAAGACCTCCTGATTTTCTTTCTTTCTTTGCAGGAACCACTGGAACAACAAGGAGCAAAAAGGTGGCACGAGCACTGAATGGGAAAAACTCTTTTTGCCACATTACCGTTGGAAGAGACCCTTCAAAAGCAACGCTCACGGGATTGTTTTTGATCGGACATCTAAAACGACATTGAAACCTCCATAACAGATGAATTTCAGTCACGTCTGGCTGAAGACGTAAAATTTAGCGCTAGCAGGGAGGCAACCCATGCAATTTGTTGTAATTTGTTTTCATATTTTGTGTGAATTTTTTAATTTTGTGTGTTATTTTTGTAGGGAAAGGCACAAACGAAGCATTTTAAGACAGAAGGAATTGTGTTTGGCAATCAAAGATGAGAAATAATTCATTAGCAATGGCTGAGTAATGAATGAAATCTTGAGACACATCCTAATGAATTTATACTAAGCGAATGGCGTATTGAGTACACAATTCCGTTGTCTTAATTATTGCTTTGATTCGCTTTTCTATTGTAATTATCTTTATTTTCGTAGACAGGATCCAGACTTTTTGACCTTTCACGATTTCTTTTGTTGTTTAGCTAACAAGCTTCCTTTGGAAGATACTAGTGCTATTATTACTCACCCTTTTCAGGTACTATAAATTCAGCCCGTCATTGCACTTTTGAAGGCATCCAGAGTTGAAAAATAAATACAAAAAAAAAATGGAAGCCACTTCAAGAAGACGAGTTGAAAACATTTGTGTATTTTGCGGTACTAGTGTTGGAACTAAGCCACAATACATAGAAGCAGCACAAGAATTGGGTCGAGTCTTAGCAGCAAGGAATATGCACTTAATATATGGCGGAGGCAATCTTGGACTTATGGGGATCGTTTCAAAGGCTGTACAGGAAGGAGGCAGTCATGTTATGGGAATCATTCCAAAACCCTTGGCAGAGGCAAATCTTATTGGATCATCAAACGGAGAGGAACTGATCGTGCCAGGTATGTCTGAACGACTGGTAGAAATGATTAACCGTGCTGATGCTTTTATCGCTTTGCCAGGTGGCTTGGGCACATTGGAGGAAATTTTTAAAGTATTATCTTGGGCGAACCTGAACATACACCAGAAACCGCTTGGACTGCTCAACGTTGATGGATTTTATGATTTTCTTTGTGTTTTCTTGATGATGCTCGGAGAAATGGGTTCGTGTCAAAACCTATGAAAGAACTCCTCTTCACTGCCAGAACTGCTCCGGATCTAATAGACCAACTCATAGCCTATGAACCACAAGTTGACCCTATCCTTTCAAAGATAAATTGGTCCGAGGACGATCGTGGTAAGAGGCGTCGAATTAATCTGGATCTTAACTTGTAGATTTCAGCTAACCAGGTACGACCTCTTAACTCTCATTTACTGTTTAAGACATTGGGGACAATGTCTCATTTAGGTTTGGGGGAGGAAATTAGTTGATTAGTACCTTGTTTTAGTTGTTTTTTTTTTAGTTCAAAATTTTCGAAAAAAAAAAAAAAAAAATTGAAAATTTTTTCAAAAATTACAAAAATATTGTGTTTTTTAATTTGACCAAAAAGGTGAAATTGGTCAGAGATAGCTGAGTAAGGAGTTTCCACTCCTGAGACGTATCTCAAGCCTATTTTCGAAAACAAGTTAATTTTTGTTTATTTTATTTTGAATTATTTAATTTGTAAATGCTCCTTAAAACGGACTAAAAGGAATCTTCATATGCTCAATGATAGATATTATCAACATATATAGTAACATACGGACATAAGCTAAAATTGAAAAGTTTGTAATATTCAGTGCTCTAGTTTAATTGGAGGAATATCTCAAAAAAGCAATGGAGTAAAAAAAAAAAAAAAAAAAAAAAACGGTCTGAGATCCGGGTTACTAAGTCTGTAAGGGTGTTTTAACACCTAGTGCCCTAAAACCAACTGGTTTGGGAGTCACTGGCCAAAACTCGCTACATGGATCAAAGATGCTGCAAAAATATATATATCTGAAGTCTGAGTAATTAAGTCCGTAGGGGTGTCTTAACACCTGGTGCCCTAAAGCCAACTGGTTTGGGAGTCACCGACCTAACACTCGCTATATAGATGAAATATTGTATATAAATAAAAATAGAGAAAAATCAAAGAAAAAATCAGAAAAATCAGAAAAATTATTCTATTGCTCCAAAAAAGATGTGAAATCTGATAGAACTTTAGGACAAAATATTACTCTCTTATCAACTGCACTTATGACTGTTGTGGGCAAAAATGAGTTGTTTAATATTTTGTTGGCTGTGTATATGAAGAATGGTAAAAATAATCGGAGAATTTACTTATTCGGTAATTTAGAATGAAACAAAACAACTAGTAACTTGGAGTAAAAGTTTTACCTGATTAGTCACTAAATTTCTTTATTCTCTTTTCGCTTGTCTTTTTGCTTTTGTGTGCATTAGTTTTAAACCTTTTTACTTTTGTAAAATGTTTGTGGGTATCATTGCTGTAAACCCTCACGAGACTACAACTCGTCCACTAGGGACACCTAGGGGTTTAAAGGCTTGTTGCATATGCTAAATGCAACCGTGATCCCTACGAAAGTGGCTTAGTTTAATTTTAATTTTATTTTGTTGTTTTGCTCGAGGACTAGCAAAATGTTATGGTTTGGGGGTGTGATGAGCGGAAAATATATCAATATTTACCGCCCCTTTTACTTAATATTTTGTTTAGTTTCTCGGGTTTGATGAACGTTTTGATATGTTTTATTTTATTTTGCAGATAAAATAATATCGGGACTCAATGAAATCATTTAGGACGAAATGTGGATCAAATAAGGGCAATTATTGGACTTGATATATTAATTTTGGAGATTGGAAATTTGAAAGGGCGTTTTGACGAAGTGCAGTTTTGGAAATTCCAGTTTTGCACATCTGTCGTATGTTAGGCAAAACTTTTTACTCAGATATCGGATTGAGCTGATTCAAGTGCCAGATTAAAGAAGACTCAAAGATCTACAACTTTGAAAGAGAAAATATTTTCGAATTCGGAAGATTTCATGACCGAAATTGATGAACCATCCAGAAGTGTGTGGAGTGTAATTATTAAAAGTCATTATCAATCATTTTCAAAGCAAAAATAATTAATTAATTATAATTAATAAAAATTATATCAAAACACCAAACAAGATAAGAAATTATTGGAGCAATTATGGATTTGGTGGAGTAATTAGTGGAGAAATTAATAATGTAATTGGTGGAGAAATTGATTGATGATTTGATGGTGGCAAAATTTTGCCTATAAATACCAAGCCATTTCATTTGTAAAATTCATACTTTCTTCTTTGAAATTCTTAATGAATAAATAAGAAATTGTATCTAGTTTGTTTATTTTTAGTTTTCAGTAATTAATTTTCAGTTTCGCACTTTCTTTTCTTTACTTTTCAGTTTTTACTTTCCGCAATTTACTTTTACGCACAGTACTTTTCTTTCTTTAATTTTTAGTTTTTATTTTTTTCAGTAATGAGGAGGTAATTTCCCCAGCTAGGGTGAAAGGTAATTCTTTTACTGTTACTATTTAGATTAATCTCCCTTAAAAATAATATATTCACTATTTAAAATACTGATTAATAAAGGATACCGCTATATTGGTCGGTTGGCAATTCAATTTAATCTGGTTTTAAACCTGACTAATCAAGGATACCGCCAGATTGGTCGGTTGGTAAATTTATTTTGGTACCGCCTTTATGGCTGGATTATGGACAAATATTACCGCCTATATGGCTGGTTGGACTTAATTTGACTTAATCAGGATACCGCCAGATTGGTCGGTTGGTAAAATAATATCACAAGTTTATATATTATTTTATGGGAGATATCTAAATTAGTAGTAGTAAAAGTAATTCTTTTTACCTTAGCATTTTATTTTTTTTACTTTTCAGTTTTACTTTATGTCTTTTACTTTTCAGTATTTTTACTTTATGTCTTTTACTTTTAAGTTGTTACTAGCTCTAGTTATGTGTTAGTTATCTGGGGTTGTGATGAATTCTAATATCACCGGTTTATAAGGGATTATTTTATAGTTGGGTAATTTAAAGGTTTACTTATTAAGTCTTAAGCTTAATGCTTCTTGTTGTCTGATCACCAATAAGATTGATGTGGTAATCTAAAATGAACTAGACATAGGGATTTTAGGTTTTAGCCTTAGACTTAATAGCCCACGATCTTCCTTGAGGATATATAACCCTTTAATAGATTTCCTTACAGGATAGGAATATACCTGTCGGGCGAGGGGGGTAGCCATAATTGGAACTTAAACTTAATGAATCTAGATAATTTGGTTGACATAGACATATGGTTCAATTGGGTTAAACTGGGTATTTGCGTCTGACCATCGACAGAGGCTTTTGCATAATTTAGTGTTCCAGGTTAGTAAACTGATTTATACACAAACATAAAATAACCACTTCATCTTTTAAATGATATTAGAATGATTCACAACCCTAGATCTTTGTGTCTTTTGTTATTTTCCTTAGTATTTTCTTTTGTCTTTTTATTTATTATTTAATTTTGCAAAACCCACTTTCAACCAATCAAGCAATCATTCTCTTCTCCCTCAATTAGATATTTGTAAATAAATAGTATCAATAATTAATAACAACAGTAGAAATTAAGTCCTCGTGGGATCGATATTTTTATACTACTTGAACGATACGTGCGCTTGCGTTATACGTGTGTGTTTACGCCGGTCAATGTCCCCTGTCGACTGAACCTTGACGTGGTTCAGGAAGGATTTCACTCGACTCTGTCGTAAAGGACGAGTGAATACCATAACTCAGATATAACTCGACATGAGTCTCTTGGGGGATGTCCCCTGTCGACTGAACCTTGACGTGGTTCAGGAAGGATTTCACTCGACTCTGTCGTAAAGGACGAGTGAATACCATAACTCAGATATAACTCGACATGAGTCTCTTGGGGGATGTCCCCTCGACTGAACCTGATGTGGTTCATGAAGGATTTCACTCGACTCTGTCGTAAAGGACGAGTGAATACAATAACTCAGATATTACTCGACATGAGTCTCTTGGGGGATGTCCCCTGTCGACATTTTCCATGCCGTAATACTTTGACCTAGTTCAACTGTTATTAATGCAAACCCTATCGGTTTACGAGGAGTTTTTGGCGGGAATATTGGCGCCAAATTGAGTATGGGTCTATATAAAAGGGGCATGGGCGTTTCACTTCTCCTCATTGGGAAGTCGAGTAAGGAGAGCTCTCAAGTGTTTCTCAAGGTATTCTTCATTAACTTCCTCTTGTTCTTCAATTCTTTTAAGTGTTCATTGCAATATTCAAGCTGTTCTTAGGTTACTCTGGCTGTTTGATGTTTGGGTTAGTGTGTTTAGGTTAGAAATTGTGTTTGTGGTTTTTGATCTTCAAGGGGGTAGATTACTGGAGAGTTTAATTGTTTATATGCTTGTTGTTTGGAAAATGTCGAATGGAGAGTCTTTAGGCAGCTTGGGAGCCAAGATAGATAGTTATGTCGAATCATCGAGTGAAACTGAGGAGGAGGTAGCGTACAAAGACTGGTCGTACGAGAAACTGATTGAGAAAGGTGTAGTTACCCTGGCCATGTCTCCTCGGGAGACTCCTACTGAGGCAATACCTCTAAGATCAATTGCTGCAATTGAGGAGCCGAGTGACTTCCCTTGCACCAGCGAGCCTACCAACTTATTATCCAGGAATCCTGCTAGTCGTATGACAGGAAAATGCTGAGGGAACTCAGTTGTATGTACAGATTTCCTGAGTCTCTAGAACTCCGAGTGCCTTCGTCGACTGAGAATTGATTACAAGGTCGCGGGGTGGATAGGTTTTTACGTTCGTCCGTTTAAAGTAGGATTGAGGTTTCCAATCCCCAGACTGGTCTGGGAAGTGTTGAACCATTTTGAAATTGCTCCGTCTCAACTGATGCCAAACGCATGGAGGATTCTGTTGTCGATTGAGTGCTTAGCCTTCGAGTTGGGCGTACTCTTCGAGGTAAGGGATGTTCTAGGGACATATTACATAAAGGAGCATCTGAAAGAGAAAGGAAGATATACAATGATCCTTCGACAAAGAAAGAAGCCTCTAGTCATTGGATTGCCGACTAATGATAGGGGAAACTGGCAGTCCTACTACTTCTTCGCAAGGGGTGAGGGTATATTTGGTTTGACTGGGGCTGGTCGAATCCCAGAGTTTTGGTGTTTGTCGAGTGAGTGATGTTCTTTTCTAAGTTTTAGGTTATAACTGTGGTTTGTGTCTTTGAATAACCAAGGGTTTGTCGTTGCAGATCCACTTCTGAACAAATCGTTCCTCTCAACGGTTCGGTCCACCTCAAACGTCGAAACAATTCTATCTTTGCCAGACGACGTAAGGAACTGCAAGGCCATCCTAGAAGAGAAGAGATTAAGGGCGACTCCGTTGTGGAAGGAAATCTATCAGCGCGAAGGTAAAGTTCTGGCCCTCTCTAACGACGTTTTGGCCGTGATAAACTGTAGGTGGTCGATTCAAAAATTGTATGGGGTGAATAAAAAATATCGAGACCTTAAAAATTGAGGAATTTTCATGCGCAGAGGAGATGATGTCTGGTCCATTCACATAGCTTCACTCGACGAAATGAAGAGCAGAAAAAGGTCGAGGAAACTGAAGAAGAGAGAGATTAGAGGTCGAAAGAGAAACTGGGACCCAACATCAAAGATGATCTCGAGTGGGGGTGTCGTAGAAAAAAGGAAGTCGACAGACATTATCTCGTCTGAGAAGAAAAGGAAGTCTGTCGCAGAGGTGGAAACTGAAGAAGATTCTGATACCCTTATTCTGAAAGTTCCAAAGGAGTCGACGGCAATTTCAGACCCTTCGAGCATCGATCGATCATTCGTTGAGGGTCTTCTACTCCAAGGGGATGAAGTAAGACTGGCACAGATTGGGCCGGCGGAGGCCATGAAAAAAGCCATCGCTCTAAACTATCAAGTGAGTATCTATATCTTTTTTTTTTTTTTTTTTTTTTTTGAATGTTTCTGATTTGAATGTCGTAGGCCCTGGAATGCAGCTTGTTCTTGCGGAAAAACGCTGAATCCAACCAAAAGAGGGTCAAGGAGCTAGAGAAGGGTTTATCAGCTGTTAAGAAGGAGTCGTCTGAATTGAGGTCTGGACTAGTCGCTTCGCAGAGAAAGAGGAGAAAGTTCTCGAGAGGGAGCTGAAGGAAGTGAAGGCTAGCTTGAAGTTGGAAAAGGAAACTGCCGAGTTAACGATTGAAGGTTACAATGAGGGTTTCAATAATTTGAAGAAGGAGAACGAGTTGCTGTTGGAACAAATGGAGGATATTGCAATCGACTCCATGATGAAGAATAGATACGACTTGATGCAAGAATTCCTTGCTGGAAAACATGTCGACTGGAAGCCAGAGAAATGGATGAAGGAATATGAAAGGCGCGCCGCTGGAATTTCCTCGTCGTCTGAAGAAGAAGATGTAGAAGTAGGAACAGAGGTAGAGATGGGGAAGGAGGAAGCCGAGCTAAATCCAATCGATTAGAAGCGATGATGGAAGTTGAGAAGAACACAGAAGAAGAAGAAGAAAATGCGGCACAAATCGCTGTCCATTCTGAACCGGTATATGCGGAGGGTGAAGGAGACGTTCCTACCAGCCAACCAGCAACGACGGATGCAGACGGAGCTGACGATTGATGTCGAATTGTTCAGAAATTATCTATAACTTTTTGATAAAACTTGTACTTAGAATTTGTTAGGATGGAACAAGGTTGTAACTTGAATCATTTTGTATATTGAAATGACGAATGGTTTTATGCTTCGAATGTGGAGAATGGAACATGAATCTATTGGAAAGTTTTATTGCAATTTGTCGAACAACTTCTACAAATTTTATTTCTCTACTGACAGAATGATAAAACTTGAAAGTAGACTGGTAAATAACTAATTGGCAAAACATCAAAATTACCGGATAAAATTCTTAAGGTGCATCGCATTCCAACTGTTTCGGATTGGATTCCCCTCTTTGGTTTCCAACTTGTAGGCTCCTTTCCCAACAACCCTAACAATTCGATAAGGGCCTTCCCAATTTGGGCCCAGCTTCCCATCTCCACCTCCTTCGTGTTCTGAAACACTCTACGTAGGACCCAGTCTCCAGAAGTGAATGTCCGAGTCCTGACATTTTTGTTGAAGTACTTAGAGATTTTCTGTCGATAAGCAGCCAGTCGAATGGATGCTTTGTCTCTTGTCTCATCAATCGTGTCGAGATTGAAGTTCATCAGTTGTTGATTACTTTCATCGTCGAGCCATTGGCATCGTGCAGAAGGGATGAGTTCCTCTGTTGGAATTACTGCTTCCGTACCAAAAGCCAAGGCGAAAGGAGTTTCGCCTGTTGAAGATCTGGTCGTAGTACGATATGACCACAAGACTCCTGGTAATTCTTCCGCCCATGCGCCTTTAGCCTTCTCCAATCTCTTCTTCATCGTGTTAATGATTGTCTTATTAGACGACTCTGCTTGACCATTTGATTGTGGAAAGCGTGGTGTGGAAAAGTTCAACTTGATGCCCCAGTTCCTGCAAAAATTTTGAAAATGATGGCTAATGAATTGTGAGCCATTGTCCGTTACAATTTCCTTTGGTATGCCGAATCGACATATGATATTCTTCCATATGAACGTTTGAACCTCCTTGTCGCGGACCCTGGCATAAGCTTCTGCCTCTATCCATTTCGAGTAATAATCTGTCATTACGAGCAAGTAAACACGTTGGCCCGGGTGCTACTGGGAGTTTTCCAACAATGTCCATGCCCCATTTCATGAATGGCCAAGGGGACAGAATTGGATTCAACCTTTCAGGAGGTAGATGGGAAACAGGTGCGAATCTCTGGCACTTGTCGCATTTTTTGGTGAATTCAACAGAATCTTGTCTCATTGTCGGCCAGTAATAACCTGTCGAATGGGCTCGAAGAGCTAGACTTCTACCGCCAGAGTGGTTCCCACATTCCCCCTCATGCAACTCGGATAACACATGTTGAGCTTCATCATCTGCCAGGCATTTCAAATACGGCCCTGAAAATGACCTTCTCAGTAACTGACCTTCAAATATCACAAACCTGGCTGACTGTCTCCAATTTCCTAGCCTCTACCCTGTCGTCTGGAAGCTGTCCACTTTGTAAATATTGAATGATAGGAATCATCCAATTGTCGTCTGAGCTGATACTAGCTAAAATTTTCTCTTCCTTCCAGATTGCTGGCCAATTCAAATAAACTACGGGAATTGACCGTGGTTCGTCTCCTTCCATACTCGATCCCAGGGTTGCCAAAGCATCTGCTTGGGAATTCTCGGTCCTTGGTACTTGGGTTATTGAGAACTTGTCGAATGCAATTCGGATATCATTTACCTTCTGTAAATAGGAAGCCATCGCCAATCCCCTTGCATGATAAGATCCCTTGATTTGATTGACGATCAACTGAGAATCTGATGTTATTCGATCTCCCTCGCACCTAATTCCTTTGCCAATAATAATCCCGCGATCAAAGCTTCATATTCGGCTTCATTGTTTGTTACTCTGAAACCGCATTTAACAGCCTGTTGCATAATGTCGCCTGAAGGAGAAGTAATTACCATTCCAAGACCGCATCCCTTCTTATTACTTGATCCGTCCACCGCTAATTTCCAAGGATTTGCCGGCTGAATTGAATTTATTTCAGCTTCAGCTGCTGCCATCATACTGGGTGTGAAATCGGCAACAAAGTCGGCCAATGCTTGTGATTTAATAGCAGTTCTCGGCTTGTAGTCTATGTCGTGCTCCCCTAACTCAATTGCCCACTTCATCAGTCTTCCAGATAGCTCAGGTTTGTGGAGAATGCTCCTCAAAGGGTATGTCGTGTACACTGTGATTGCATGTCCCTGGAAATAGGGTCTAAGCTTTCTTGCGGCTGTGACAAGTGCGAAGACCAATTTCTCCATTAGCGGGTAGCGAGTCTCTGTCCCCAGCAATGCCTTGCTTACGTAGTAGACTGGTTGTTGACCCCCTGATTCTTCTCTTATTAAAACTCCACTGACCGCGTGCTCTGAGACCCCCAAATAAAGGTAGAGCCTCTCATGGGCTAGCGGCTTTGACAGCAGGGGCGGTGTGGTCAAATATTGCTTGAGCTGCTTCAGTGCTTCTTCACAAGCAGCAGTCCATTCGAACTTTCCTGCTTTTTTCAAGGCAGTGAAGAATAGAAAACTTTTATCTGTAGATTTAGAGATGAACCTGTTTAAAGCCGCGATCCTGCCTGTGAGTCGCATGATATCTTTTGGGCTGGAAGGGGAAGGTATGTCGAGGATGGATCTAATCTGTTCTGGGTTTGCTTCAATGCCCCGTCGTGTGACTATGTACCCAAGGAATTTTCCTGAAGCGACACCGAATGCACATTTAGTAGGGTTTAATTTCATTCCATACCTGTCCATGATGTCGAAGGCTTCTTCCAAATTGCTAAGATGTTGCTCTGACTTGGTTGATTTTACCAACATGTCGTCGATATAAACCTCCATAGTTTTCCCAATCTGTCGATCAAACATCTTGCTGACCATTCGCTGATACGTTGCTCCTGCGTTCTTCAGGCCAAAGGGCATGACCTTGTAGCAGAATATTCCCCGATTCGTAACAAAAGCTGTCTTCTCCTGATCCTGGGGATGCATGAGGATCTGGTTGTAGCCAGAATACGCATCCATGAAGCTTAGCAGTTCATGCCCTGCAGTCGCGTCCACCATTGAATCAATATGCGGTAATGGATAAGAATCTTTGGGACAGGCTTTATTGAGATCTGTGAAGTCAATGCAGACTCTCCATTTCCATTCTTCTTCTTCACCACTACTACATTTGCAAGCCACTCGGGAAACTGCACTTCTCTAACCGCTCCGTTCTGTAACAATTTCTGCACTTCGTCGTCAATAATCCGATTTCTCTCTGGAGCGAACTTCCTTCTTTTCTGCCTGACAGGAGAATGGTTTGGATCCACATGCAACTCGTGTGTGATGA
Organism: Zanthoxylum bungeanum; assembly: GCA_019454045.1. NCBI lineage: Eukaryota > Viridiplantae > Streptophyta > Magnoliopsida > Sapindales > Rutaceae > Zanthoxylum > Zanthoxylum bungeanum. The sequence goes on along the minus strand of SKCR01005612.1, from coordinate 4,926 downwards.
GCTCCGGATCAATGCCAACCATATCTGTGTGTGACCATGCAAAGGTGTGTCGTGTCGTTCTTCAAGAATTCCACTAACTCTGTTCGTATCTTTGGGTCTAAACCGGCTCCAATCAAAGCTTTGTGATCTGTGAACCGTGGATGAATCTGGACCTCGTCAAGTTTCTCTATATTTGGTAAAGTTTGCTCCGACGCGCAAGGCCCAGACGGTAATTGCTATGCTGAATCAACTTTAGACTTCAATGTCGTTTGGTAGCAGCTCCTTGACGCCAAACGATCCCCCCGAATCTCCTGAATCCCCCATTTAGTGGGAAATTTAATTACCTGGTGGTAGGTAGACGAAACCGCCCTCATGTCGTGAATCCAGGGCCTGCCCATGATCAAGTTGTAAGCCGAAGGGCTATCCAACACCAAGAAGGTAGTTAACTTATTGACACCTGCAACATAAACTGGTAATTGTATTTCCCCCATAGTCATTTTCTGTTCCCCACTAAAACCGATCAAAACTGTTGTCCGTCTACTGACATTATCCAACTCTGTTCCCATGTCGGATAGAGCACTGGCAAAAAAATATGTTTGCTGAGGAGCCAGTGTCGATCAGCACACGCTTGACCATGAAATTAGCCACTTGCAGGGAAATGACCAAAGCATCATGGTGTGGATTCAAATCAAGTGAATCCCCGCTGTCTGGAAACTCGATTAGCAAACCTGTGGTGGTTCTCTCCACAGACATTAAGGTGTGAGACGCGTTGGTCGCCAGAGCCCTTGAATGTCTTTTTGCTGCCGAATAGGTTGCCCCACTTATTCCTGATCCTCCTGAAATCACATTAACAGTGTTATTAATAGGGGGCGGCTGGGTTGGATTATCCCCCTGTCTGTCTCTTTCATCCCTACGAGTCAATGTAGCTTTCCCTTGTCGGTAAGTAAATCTTTCAAAAATCCTTTATTCAATAATTCCAACACTTCTAGTCTCAATGCTACGCATTCGGCGGTCGTGTGACCGTAGTCCCTGTGGAACTCACACCACTTCTTAGTGTCTTTTTTTGACGAACTATCCCTGGATCGTGGAGGCCATTTTACCTCATTTCCCAACTTCTTGAGTACCGAAACCAATTCTCCGGGAGAAATCGTGAAATTGTAGTCCGGAAGTCGAGGCTTGCTTGCAGGTAGATCCTCCCGATCTTTATACGGTCTTCGTCGTGTGTCCGAATTCCTGTTGTGTGGTCGCCATTCATCCCTATGTAGGTTCCTTCTTTCAGCTGAGGAGGGGAAATCTGATCTGGGTCGTCTGAAAGTAGTATGCCTTCGGTCTACTCGTGAATTGGTTTCATCTACTTTTTCTTATTCCTTTTATCCTCTTCCCACCTGATCTCTACTTGAGCTCTTGCCATTACCTGGTCCATCGTGCAGCATCTGAATTTTGTCAATTTCTTATAAAGACAATTATCATAAAGAAGACCATTCCTGAATGCCTCGACCGCCGTGGGGTGATGGAGATCGGGAATGGTTATCCGTTCGCGGTTAAACCGGGCAACGTAGCTTCGTAGCGACTCTCCCTTCCTTTTGAATTGAGTTAAGGTCGTCTGTTGTCTTCTCCAGCTTGCACGAACTCGCAAAGTGTTGTACGAACTTGTCCGCCAATTCCTGATACGACTTAATAGATCTGCATGGGAGATTGATAAACCATGTTAAAGCTGGCCCAGCCAGAGTTTCCCCAAAACACCTGCACATTCCTGCTTCCCATTGGCTCGGGGATAAGCCGGTTGACATCATTTTAAATTTATAGTGAATAACATGGTCGTCAGGATCTGTAGTCCCATCATATTGCTTCATTTCTGGTGGGCTGAATTTTCGCGGCAATTCAACTGCTACAATTGATTCGTCGAATGGTGTGTCTGAAATTGCCCCGGCCCTGCTTTTCCTAATCGGAAGTTTCACTCCTGGTAGTCTTGACAAAATTGCTTCTTTGAATTCCACCATCTCCCTCCTGATTGAATTGGCCATTAGATGGGTCTGATCCATAGGTAGAGTAGCTGGAGGCTGGTTGCTTTCTGGCTCGCCTGATATAGGGGGAACAATTGGATTGCTTTGGTTACCTCCACTGCTGGTCTGGCCTTGGAGGTGATGTTGTGGGTCGGATGACAGGTGATCCAGCCTTTGCCGTAAACTTTCATTCGAAATTCGCACCGTCGAATTTTCTTCTTCAAGAACTTTGAGTCGTTCTTGGAGTGTGGCTAGTTGTGTCGCCAATTGGTCCGGCATTTGTTCGTTGTTGAGGCCATCTTGATTGGTCTGATTGAATGCTTTACTTCTGCGCGATTCGATTGTCGAGCCCCACGGTGGGCGCCAAATTGTGGACGCGGATTTAGATCAAGGCCACAATCGAGATTTTCTTTCTGTAGGGCGCGATTGAATCCTGCAAAATAAATAAAGCGAATAAGGAGTGATCTGCCCACCGGTGTGGTGGGGACCGTGTGCACTCCGACGCTCAAGTTAGCCTATGTAGTGATGAAGTAAGATAAATAGATTAAGGTCTGATATACCTTAATCTAGGTTTTATGGGCCGTGAGGGCGGTCAATCGTAGGAATGTCTAGATTTCGGTGTCTAATGCTTTTTTCCTCCCTTTTCTTGTCTTTCCTTTCTTCTTTTATAGGCTTCTCCCAGTGAATCTGCCCGTTGGAATCGACTTTATTGAGGGTTTAATTCAGATATTTCATGATAGAAACTGAAGAGATCTCATCTCTCCCATAACTCTCGATCTTAATGGCTACATTTATGTGTCTGTTTCTTTTATATTAGCTTTGTAACTGGTGTCCGTTGATATGCATAACATCTTTAGGTATGGGCTCAATCGGTTGATGGGCTTTTGGCTTCGTCGTGAGATGTCGTTTTTGCCCTTGGGTCAATTTTGGCCCAAACAAGAAATAAGCAGTGATTTGAGGACTTAGAATATACCAAGTATGGAGCCAAAAAATTATTTCCCATATTAATAGACAATAACACTCCACTCTTTTAACGAAGTTAATTTGGTATTATAATTATTTTTGTACCTGCCTTATTTTACTTTTTAATTTAATTATTTTAGTGTTATCTATTTATTTTGGATATACTAGATTTTTTTTCTCTTTTACTTATTAATTTTCTTTATATATGTATCCATTTTATTTATTTTTAATAATCTTATGTATTATTGTATATATTGTTATTTATTTTGGTTGTTTATTTATTTAATTTCTTGTTAATTAGTTATTAATTATTTAACTCTACTTATGTATAATAGAAATGCTATTTTTTATGTTAACAATAATTTTCCAGAAAAGAGTATATGTAATAATACACAAAAAAATATGAAAATATATAAAAAACCAAAATTATATCACCAAGTGCGTGAGGAACTAACTTGAGAGGGAACATTAAATTAGAATTTGTGTTTTATATATTTCGTGTATTTTTATGTATTATTATACGTGCTCTCTCTCTGATAAATTATTACGAATAAAAAAAAAAAATTTCTATTATAACATAAGTAGTGTTAAATAAATTAATAAAGAATAAAAAAATTAAAGAAATAAATAAAGAAGAAACAAAAATAACTAACAAACAAATAAAATATAAAAGATTTATAAAACAAATAAAAAAGAATAAAATATAAACACTATTAAATAAGGAAAAGAGGAAAAAAATATAAATATAAATATAAAAAATAAAAAATAAATAAGATAGATACAAAAAATAGAAGAATTAAATCAAAAAGTAAAATAAAATATTTAAATAATTTAAATTAGAAAGTAAAATAAGAAATAAATTAAATAATCAAAAAGGTCATTTATTTAAAAAGATATGCACATTATTATCATTTAAATGGGGGAGAGAGAATTGAGAGAAGGATGCGTGTCAGGGGAGGAGGGAAAATACCTCTCCTGTCCAAAAACCTTTCCATCTAAATTATGAGAGAAGCACTGAATGCATGTCATATTGATCTGATTTTTTTAATAATATTTGTCACTTAAGTTATGACTATTAATATTTAATATATATTATTTTATTTAATAATTACCTATTTTAATTTATAAAAAAAAAACTAAATATAAATTACTACCAATATACCAAATACAATACATCATCAAATACATACAGTAATAAATCACTTTTTTTTTTGGAAACGTTGGAAATCTCATGTCAAATCATCCGATCCGAGCTTAAACGGGGGTAGAATAAAACCCATGGTTGCCTCAGGCTCTTACAAAAAAACACCCGCTGAACTCGAACTCGGGGACTGAAATTATTACAAGCATACAACAAACAAACACTATATACCAAGAGGGGGGAGAAGAAGAATTGGTAATGACCTAAATATGCGGAATTAAGAATTCTTACCAATTTTACGCTACTAAGCTAGTAGCTTTATTGATTAAGCTATTAATTAATTTCTCAATCACAAAACTATGCTAAATATATGGAAAGATAATATTAAATTGCTATAAAATAAAGAGATAGAGTTAGAGAAATTGACACGGTGATTTATAGTGGTTCGGCCAACAATGCCTACGTCCACTCCCACAATCCGCGCTTGAAAATTTCCACAAAGTTGAATCCATAACTTATCCCGAGTTTTCAGTGGCTCACTCGCAACCAAGAGTTTTATCCCATATGTTCATTCCAATATTTACACAAGATTTTATCCACAGGTTCACTCTTAAAACCTCTACAATGAGTTTTCTCAATAGGGTCATTCACAAACCTTTAAATCCACTATTTTGAGTATACACACTCACAAATAGATTTCACAACCTCAAGTGTTTGACAATGAAGATTTAGTGTGAGTTGTTAACCCAAGAAATATAAGCTCACTACTAATGATATGAAAGTGTAATGTGTGAACTTTTTGTATAAGAGTGTATGATAATGAAGTTTAGTAAACACTAT
>SKCR01005611.1:0-25624 GCA_019454045.1 Zanthoxylum bungeanum | reverse complement strand
TTATTATATAAAGATGATACTGAGATAAATACATTAGATGTAAATAACATAATTTATATTTTGAATATAAATAAAAATCTCAAACATATAAATGACAAATAAATAGCTCAAATTGATTTGATCAATAGAGACTTATTTATGGCATTGTTGTCTAGGACACAATCAAACGAGACATGTCAGTTAGACGGTGTGTCCGAACTAGAACCGAATTTTGTTGGACATGATAAGGTTTATCACGAGTCGCTTTGAGCTATCATTTCCTTCAAACAGGATATGTATTAACAGTGCAAAACTTTTAGATAAGGTTCCATGTAATCTGTTTGACAAAATAACGAGATATCGTATAGATATGAACGGAAAGAAACGAGGTTTCTCATTCCTAACAATTTGGGTATGCTAGGCATAACGTTTGGATGATACCAAACTAAGACCCAAATTGGATAAGTGCCAATATAGGTTATCCTAAGGAAACCATAAGTATAGTACTTATAAATCTCACATGAGAACAATGTGATTGTTGCTCACCATGCGGTTTTTCCTGAGTGAAATACCGATATGCAGTGGTCAGTGGGAGGATAGTGATACTCGATGAAAATCGAAGTAATACTGTTCTAGGCACAAGGTCCGTAATGGAACACAAATAGTTCATCAATGATGAATCTATACCATTAATCTTCAAATACACAGAAACCGCGTAGATCAGTGAGAGTCAGAAAACAACCTGGGGTATGGGTTTCTGATCTCACCTCATAAAGATTTTAATCTTTTAAGGTACACCAACTGATTACGTATGAGGTAGTGATACAAGGTATCGACTCCCTATTATGGCAAAGTGCCATGAATCGAAAATGGATTCCATGTTTAACAACTATTTTGGATACTAGTGTTGTACCACAAGGCATTGTGCCTATGGTACATTAAACGTCTTCAAGGAAGACATACATGGTAGGCAACATACCAACGTACAAAGCTGGGCTTTTGACGGAAAGGTATTGTATCAACATTGTGTTAATAACGGTTCAACCTTTTACCTGTTGCCATGGTAAATCCATTTTGAAGATGCTTGTTGATAACTGTATATTTCATTTATGAAATATGTCAGTTGCAGATCAAAATCGCTTTCCTGAAAAGGAAACCTTTTGGAGAATGTTTATAACATTCTGACGATTTTGTATAACCGACAAACAAGGTTTCCGGTTATTCGATCCATGTTTGGATTGAAGCAAGCATGAGGTTCTTGGAACTGACGTTTTGAATAATCATAATGGTTTATGATTTGACTCAAAACGAAATAATTCTTGTGTATATAAGAAGGTTAGTGGGAGAGGGCAACTGACAATGAAATTCCATAAAACAATTGTCGAAAGCTTGGCTTTCATAGAAATTCTCCGTAGAATCTGGGGAGTAACAACCTTTATTCAAGGAATAAAGATCTACTGGGCTAGATTTGGAGTTGGTAACACTCTCTGAGAATTGTACATTTAAAATGTACTTATATGGTGTCTCATACGCTTCGAGCATATGGAGTCACAATCGGGTCAATCCAAGTGATAGTCACTGGATTGAAGATCAAGACATCTGTTAGTATCTTAGAGAACTAAAGATGTTGTCTTAAACTATGGAGATGGAGAACTTGAAGTGACTGGGATCACTGCTGCAAGTTTCCAAACCGGTAAATACTGCGGTACTATAAAGATTGAACACTGGGACAGTAAGCTGGAAATCTTCCGAGCAAGATAACTGTTGCCGAATTAACAACAAATACGGATTATTGCTGCAGCTGAGGCAGCAATAGAAGCCATTTGGATCGATAATAAATCTAATTAGATTAGATATAGTTCTGTTAGCAGCTGAGCTAGGCGTCAGCACAGGCTAAAGAATTAAAGGTCTCATCGACGATCCAGATATATACTCTATATCATCTGATTCGTTCGGATCATACATCGTGGCGATGTGATGATCGTGTAAATCGCGTCAGACGATAATTAAACAAATCCGCTGACGAAAACCTTTCCTCAGCAATTTGAGCGAACCGTACATAGTTCAGGTGTAGGACACTTGAGTGACTCGCTACGTGCCAAGTGGGAGATTGTTGGACATTATGACCCATAGCGTCACTATTTGCACAGATCATTGTGTTGTTGTAGCAAATTACTATGTGACAAAGAAATTGCACACTCTCATCATTTGTGATTAGATCACCATAGATATATAAATGAAGAGAGGTCCTATGATTAGTTCCTGGATTGAGATGATATGAGACAGTATCAGTCCACGAAGGATTAATCATTAAATATCCCTAGCCGTAGTATTATCGAGACTGGACATCGATAATGCGGAATAGGCTAGTATTGCACTTGTGCGCGTTTGTGAGGGCACAACGGCATAGTTCTCATATATATAAGTATTGGATACTTATGCAAGTGCGATAGGAGGTCGTGTTTCACCGATGGTACGGGAAACAGCTTCGCTCTGGATAGACCCCTCGGAATCCCATTGGTATTATGACTATTGTCTATGGGAGGCCGAAATCGAGGTAGGTGTGTATAGTCTTAACCTGAGACTTGCATCGCTAATACTTACGATAATCGATAAACTTTGGTCTTGGTGGTAGGGGACTTTAACCGGTTCTGTGTACACCACTTCTGGGTTTATCAGAGAGTCGTGAGTATTGGGTGTGATGTCAAGATGGAAGTGTCACTTCAGTCATTTGGAGATGATGTCCACGCAGGATACGGTACTAGTTCTCTTGAGTGTTGCGCAACCAATCGGGATATTGTGACCAGGTCATGTATATCCGATTATAGAGACTATGTTACCAGACATCCGACATGTGTTTCGGACGGGGCAGACACTTATCCAGCCCCAGCCCTAGCACGTGATTATCCGATACTGGGCCGATATACACAATACTACGGTATACTACGCTTGATACAGATCTATATATTCCTGTAAGAATATTTCTGGAGAATTGGGTAGGCATGGCGCTTTGCTAGAAGCCAACCTTGTCTTGTAAATCGATATAAACGTAGTACGAGGTACTTACGTGTTCGGATAGTCCGACGATCGTATTTACTGCCAACATATCGGAGATCTCATGGGTCGCTTCCTGAAGATTCACCGATGACGTATTACTCGCACTTTGATTAATCTGGGATTAATTAGAAGAGAGAGATAGAATTAATCTGGGATTAATTCGATGAGAGAGAAAATTAATCTGGGATTATTTGCGGAGATATTTTATCTGGGATAAAATATTAATTAAAGAGAGAGAACGATTAATTTGGAATTAATCGATAAATTAATATATTCGATATATTAATCGAAATTGGATTTCGACGCGGAATTAAAATTAGATTTTAATTCGGGCGAACGAATTAATTTAGAATTAATTCGTTAGCGACGTGAATAGTGAATTCGCTAGGCGTAATCACTTAATTACGACGCGACGGAAAATTCGTTAATTTGGAATTAGCGAACCCGAGCCCGAGAGTGATTGCGAGCGCATTCGCATTTCGAATTCGAGCGCGGCTCGCGAGTCACATCAAGCGTCAAATCGTTTGTCCATCGTGCGTCAAATCAATTGTCACTTGAGTGATGTGACTTGACAACATGTCACTTTATTAAAGTGATGTGATATGACTTAAAGTAAAGTAGATATGATGTGTGAAAAGTAGAAAAGCATTATTAGATTTTTGCTTTTTACTTTTAAAATATTTGATATGATTTATTATTTATTTGTTTTTGAAAATAAAATTAAAATATAAACTTATCATTTTCTCTCTCTCAAAGTGTGGTACACGGTTTTACGCACAGAGACATCCCCTCTCTTTTCCCTCTTCTTCTTCTCTTCCTCTTCTCACGGCATGGTGCCGATTTCTTCATTTTTTTTCTGGTTTCACGAAATCTTTGAGAAGCAAAATGGAAGATGAACAAGTGCTAGCACACCTTGGGTAATATTATGGTGATAGGGAAACGAATTTGTGAGCATGGAAAAGCTTGAAGCTTGGAGCTTCAATGGAGTCCATGCATGGCCGAATCTTGGAGAGGAAGACAGCCCCAAAACCGAGCAGTCCAGCAGCACAAGGAGCTCCATTACCGCGAGTTTGAGAAGCTTGAAGGCTTGTGTTCTTCATCCATCAAAACCGAATTCAATGTGAGTTGATTCCGCCACCTCCTTTGATGTGTTCATATGTGATTTTATGCATTGTTTGTGATCTTGTGGACTTGATTAAACTCCAACATTGGTATCTAGAGCCATTGATGCATGAAATCCGAAATTAGGGTTCTTGAGTAATTTGGGGCTTTTTGATTTTAGCTTGATTGTGACAAATTGATTGATCAATAATGCTTATATATGATCTAATTTGAGATATATGTAATCAATTTGACAAAAAAATCATTGGATTGATTTTCCCCAATTTGCAAATTTTGGTAGAAACTTTAATTGGGTAAAATGTGTTTAAAGCATGTTTTAATTGCATTGGATGTTTAAGTATGCTTAGAACATGTTTAATTGAGATTGTGTGTGGTCAATTTCATGAAATTGGATTGGATTCAATTTTCCCCAAATTGAAGCCTTGGCCGAAAATGGAATAACCCTAATGTCTTGGTAATTTTGTTTTGTTTGATCATTGGATGACTTAAAACAATTGGTTAATGTTGTTTTGAAGTTCAATTGGATTGAATTTTGATTTGGAACATTTTTCCCTTTTAAAGTGGCTTGGCCGATTTTAAAGAACATGAATACTTTTCTTTCTTTAATTTTCAATTCTTACTTTTCAGTAATGAGGAGGTAACTCCCCTTTGTTGGGGTAAAAGGTAAAACTTTTGTTACTAATATTTAGATTAATCTCCCTTAATTATAATATATAAACTAGTTAAAACCTGACTTAACGAGGATACCGCCATATTGGTCGGTTGGTAATTATTTAAATTGGTTTTAACATGACTAAACTGGATACCGCCTGATTGGTCGGTTGGTAATTAATTATTAATTTCACTTAATCTGGATACCGCCTATATGCTGGTTGGTAATTATCATGCAAAGTTAATATATTATATTAAGGGAGATATCTAAAATAGAAGTAATAAAAGTGGATCTTTTTACCTCGACATTTTCTTTTATTGTAATTTTACTTTATTTACTTTTCAGCAATTTACTTTTCAGCAATTTACTTTTCAGCAATTTACTTTTCAGTAATTTACTTTTCAGCATTTACTTTTCAGCATTTTATTTTCAGTATTTAATTTCAGCATTTACTTTTCAGCATTTACTTTTCAGCATTTAATTTTCAGTATTTAATTTTCAGTATTTTACTTTATGTCTTTTATTTTATTTTTTTTACTACCCGTAAATATGTGTCGTAACTAAGCCAGTTATCTGGGGTTATGATGAAATCAAATATCATCGATTTATAAGGGGTTAAATTATAGTTTGGGTAATTTAAAGGTTTACTTATTAAGTTTTAAGCTTAATGCGTCTTGTTAATTGGCCACTAATAAGATTGATGTGGTAAATCTAAAATAAACTTGACAAAGGAATTTTAGGTTTCAGCCTTAGACTTAATAGCCCACGATCTTTCTTGAGGATAGATAACCCGTTAATAGATTTCCTTACAGGATAAACATATACATGTTGGGCGGGGTAGCCATAATTGGAACTTAAACTTAATGAATCCAGATAATTTGGTTGACATAGACATATGGTTCAATTGGGTTAAACTGGGTATTTGCGTCTGACCATCGACAGAGGCTTTTGCATAATTTAGTTTTCCAGGTTAGTAAACCGATTTATTACACAAACATAAAATAACCACTTCATCTTTAAAATGATATTGGAAGAAATCCCAACCCTAGATAGTTTTTAATATTGAATTTTCTTAAACCTACATTCGTGCAATTTTATTGTTTTTAAATTTAAAATCTTCACGATTTCAAATCAATCAATCAACCTGTTAGATACTAGTAATCATTTGACCTCTTAAAATTAATAGATTAGGTATTAAGTCCTCGTGGGATCGATACTTTTTATACTACTTGAACGATAAGTGCGCTTGCGTTATACGCGTGTGTAAGCACCGGTCAATTCTACCCTGAAACATAGCCCAAATACCGCCAAAAACAGTGAGCAAACAGCAGCCCAAAACAGCGAGGCATTGAAGGAAAACAGTGAACCAGTGAACCAGAGGAGTTACGGAGCATTAACCCTTCCGACGGTCGTGTAACGTACTTCCAAGAGGTGACTTAAAAGTTAAGACCTGAGGGCACCCTTTGTTATATTTTATTTTGTCGTCCTGGAAACGACATGCGCGGTTGGACGTGGAATACGTCCAACCGGGTATGCCAAGTCCTATATTGAAAACGACCGAGTTCTTTGGCCACATATTTATTGTCCCGTTTTTATTTCGCATTATTAGCCTTTTATTATTCGCATTTAATTTCCGTTTATTGTTGTTTTATTATTCCGCATTTACTTATTTAATATGTTCATGAGATTGTGTGCTTGTCGTTATGTCGATTTACTTTTATGCATGCAAAATTAGATATAGGTTCTACTTTTATGCATGCAAACTTAGATATAGGTTATTCTGGCGTATGTATGTTGTGTAGATTCGGTTATATTATCGCATAAATCCTAGGGGTGAGCAAAACCGGTTTCGGTTCCGGTTCCGCATGGAACCGGAACCTACCCAGAAAAAATCGGTTCCTAACTAAATGGAACCGGAACCTACCCAATTAAATAGGGTACCCTATTATTCGGTTCCAATTCGGTTCTGGTCCGGTTCCGGTCCGATTCCGAATTACCCTATTTATATAACTTTGGCAAACTTTAAAAATTGAAACTGCCAAAAAAAAAAAAACTATATAATGCATAAACAAATCATACTTGCCCAGTTGCCAATAGACAAGAAATGAAGAAAACAATAAAACAGAATGCATAAAAATCAATAAATAATGTAACTGCAAGTCTGCAATTTTAAAAACAGAAGTGATTCAACCTCATAAATGAGTTATGATGGCAGGTGGAAGATGCAATTGCAAATGGGTTTTAGCCTTTAGGGTTGCTACTTCTTGATGTTAATTTATGCTGCAAAAAAATGATGTCGTTTTATATTACCAGGTATCAAATTCGGTTCAATATCTGGGTATCAATACGGGTATCGAATTTGGTTCTAAATTCGGTTCCGGTTCTATGGTCCGATTCCGGTTCCGGTTGTTCTGGAACCGGAACCGGACCGATTAAAAATCGGTTCCATGTATTTGGAACCGGAACCAGACCGGTTCAAACCGGTTCCGGTTCCAAACCCGGATTTTCGGTTCCAAACCCGGATTTTCGGTCCGGTTCTAACTGGTTCCGGGTAGACCCGTTCCGGTGCTCACCCCTAATAAATCCGTTCATTACAAGTGGCATAAGTAAGGGTCCATTCTGAACCCAACGGTTTGAGCTCTTCCCTTGCGAGGGGTGAGTGCGGCCTTAAAACATTTCCCAGTTCACACTAGGTGGCGACTCCATTTTATTTCTCCGGTTTAGTTCCCCCGCGGGCTACTCCATACTCCCGACCGGGCCGCGAGCCTGGAACAGCGTCGCTGATTTCTGTGTCCTACAATTATTTATCCATTACGATGAATAATGTTCCTTTAAATACATGGCTAACCCTAATTCTACCCAAACATAATAAAACCCTAGTAAAATAAATCCAATAACATATAAAGCCTTCAAACTTTTGTGCATTAGATTTATAATTTAATTAAAGTTCAGTCCAACACTTAAAAAATAATATAATCTTAAAAACATAAAACATAAAAGCTATACGGAAAACTTGAGTTTGCATTACGACCAAGAAGGAATCTGAATTTGACTTTGACATAAAATACAAAGTATAGATCTCTGAGTCTTCTTTCAGCGTAACGTGAATCAACAAAATTAGACATTATATAAGAAAGTTACGGCTAAAATACAAATCTTGCAAAAATACCACCACTACTAATGTACAATTCAGAAATAAAGCCCAAAATCAATTAAGGTAGCTTATGCACATCGAAGACCCACTCCATACATGCCTTATACATAATAAATCATTCATATAAAGTCTCATGCATGACCTAAGCTCAAAGACCCAATGAATCTTCCAAATCCACCAAAATGACCCAAATACACTAATCTGACCAAGCCAATTCTGGATCATATCATTCTCCCTCACTTGAAAAGGATTCATCCAAGAATCTGCTCCTGGATCGTAGATCACAACGATAAAATCAATTGAAAAACATTCTTGGAACAAAGAATATGCACATGGAAGAAAAGTGTCAATGTTAGGAAAATGAAGATTTTCCAATTGACCCACTTTCCTATTCTCTTTTTCATACTCTCTTTTAATTTCACTCTTTGCACTAGTGAGATTTCTAATTAAATACACATTCTCAGTGTCATTCACAAGAAATATCACATGCTCAAGACTCAAAACACTCTAACAAGTGTTTACCCAAGTGTTGTAGGAACCGATTTCCCCCGCGCAGCGAAAACCACTTAGTCATCGGGATCGACCTTGGAAATTTTTTTTGCCATTTCCCTTATGAAAGCCAAATCTGACCAGCCCTTGGAGACTTATTTGACTTCTATTTTTGACTATATTTCAGTCCTGGGACAGCCCCCCAATCTTCAACTCAAATATGGACTATTTTACAGACGATACCCGTGCACAGCTCACCCAAAAAAAGCCCTTGTTTAACGTGTGCAAGAGTAGTGTTTCAGGTCCAAATATTTCCACCAAATCAGCCCAATAACAACCACAAACCACCCCTTTGTAATCCCAATTTTTTCTAGACAAAATAGAAACAACCACTCCCCAAATTCAATCAACAGGAGGTGACAAAGAGCATATTTTTATACTCACTGCTGTGTGTATGAAAAGAATAGGATGAAGAAGTTTGGTTCCAACTTCGAATGGTCTTCCGTGTTATATCTCACAACCAACAAAAACAAGGGTGGGTTTGACTCACAAAAATAATCTCTAAACACTTTAGAGATCAATATTATCACACATGAATTTTTCTTTTCTTTTTGTTCTTTCTTTTTCTTTCAACACTTGAAAGAAAAATATGAACAAGGGTAGCTAGGATTTTCCATGTGTGTGAGCTGAAAAAAGAAAATCAAATTTCCTTTTTATACATAGGGTTTTTGTTTTTGAAAAATCAATGTAAAAAAAAAAAACTTCTTATCCCTCTTCATGTTTCAGCCTGCCTTAGGGTTTTTAATAACCACCAAAAATATTTCTATTCTCAATAAATATATTAAAGGTATACCAAGTAAAAGGTTGTAACAACCAAATTGGTAATAATGTCTTTAAGAAAACATTTATTAAAAAATAATATATATATATATATATATATATATATATTAAATATAATATAAAGTTACATGTGTGACAAAAATATTAATCCCATTAATATATATATATATATATATCTGTGTGTTTGAGAGAGAGAGAGAGAGAGAGAAAGTATATAATTGGACTGCCCAATTATATTTAATTTTCTACAGTATATCGAGCTAGCATGGTGACCAAATTGACCTACAGTTCCAAGATTCAATAATCCCAGAATATTAATAAAACTCCTTAATTAAATATTTCAAATTATTAAATTTGGGTTATTCCACTAAAAACTAGAAGTTGCACTCTCGCTGTCGTAGATAAATAATATAAGACGAACTACGTCGGTGTCCATCGATATAGTCATTACATACAGATTGGCCCTTCACGAGTATCTCATAATTAGAGCTGGGTAATATTATCCGTTATACCCCTCTAATTATTTTTACCTTAAGTACCAATGATTCTCTAATGGACGATTTATTAATAACCATTATGAATATTAATCTTTCTATTCGCAATAGAAAGACTTGAGTGCTCAAATTGTTCAAATACCACATCAACCTTTAAGGAATATACTCATCTACTTCTCGCAAGTAGGAGTGAACTCCATATCTATGTAAAACGTCCATAGTTACACACCAAACCATGTCCCTAAAGTACGTAGCTATTGGTTGGGATTGCTAAATCAACCTCACATTTGTAAATAAAAGGACATAGCCTGCCATGCATGATTCGCAGTACACTCAGGATTCATATCAATCTATATATGACCATCCAGTATATGGAAATGAATTTCTTTAGGTAACAGATATTATAAGAAATTCATTTTTATTTGGGTCCAGTCTTATATGATCATATCATATAGGGTGCCTCCATTCTAATATCACCACATGGACGATCCCAGATCAAGGTCATCATACAATTATAGAATGAACCATAATTATAGATAAATCATAAATAAAGTACCCATTTTATTTGCTCTATATGGACTCTTTTAGATTACTAACTTCATATTTAAATCATCTTTTATATGACACTCAAACACTAAGCTTGGGGAAAATGAGTAACCACAGGTAAATAAGATAATTTAAATTATGCGAATTAAATCAAACGTTTGATAAATGAACAATGCATCTTTTATTTCATAGCAAATAATTCAATTTACATTACATGAAGCTCTAGGGAATATCCCAACAACCTCCCACTTGCACTAGAGCAAATGGACATGTCATGTAATCTCAGACCCTGTATGTGACCTTCAAACGCTTTCCCGATAAGTTTTTTGTAAAGTTATCAGTCAGATTCTCTACGGATGAAATCTTCATGGTGAAAACGTATCATCTTTGTACTATCACCCTGATGAGATGATATTTTCTCTCAATATGCTTTCCCTTTTTGTAGCTTATTAGTTCTTTGGAATTCACCAATGTACCACTATTATCACAATAAAGTGTGATTGTTTATCCATATCTAGAAAAACTTCCAGATCTCCCATGAATGTTCGGAGCTGGACTGTTTCCTTAGATGCTTCGCAAGCTGCTATATACTCAGCCTCCATGGTGGAGTCAGCAATACAAGATTTCTTATTATGATCCTACATACAATGTCCCACCACTAGAATCAACACTGATCAAGATGTTGATTTACAATAATTGACAACCTTCTGAAAATCAAAGTCCATATATCCTTTGAGGTCATATCCTCAGCAGAATATACAGGCGTATAATTTCTTGTTCTCTTAAGATACTTGAGAATATATTTCATATCCATCCAATAATCTAATCATGGGTTAGACTGAAAACTACTGACTACTCTCACTGCAAAATATATGTCTGGTCTCGTGCATAAGATAACATACATGAGACTACCAACTGTTGTGGCATATTGGATATGTATCATTTCCTCAACTCCTTGAGGTTTCTTAAGAGACTGTTCCTTTGACATATGAATTTCATGTCAATAAGGCAAATTGCCTTGGAATTCTGCATCCTAAATCGAACAAAGAACTTGTCGATATAGGATGTCTGTGACATAGCTAACAGTCGTCTCTTGTAATCTCGAAGAATCTGGATCCTAAGTACATAACTAGCTTCTCCCAAATATTTCATTTGGAATTTATTAGCTAGCCAGGATTTCACGTCCGATAATATTTTTACATCATTCCCAATGAGTAAGATATCATCAACGTACAAAATGAGAAAAACCATTTTTTTATCAATGACACGCTTGTAAAAAGAGGCTCATCGATATTTTACTTAAAATTATAAGACTTGATTATGGTATCAATCTTATGTTTCAAGATCGAGATGTCTTCTTAAGTCCATAAATCGACCTTTGCAACTTGAAAATATTTTGCTCTTGACTTTAGGCTATGAACCCCTCCGGTTGTACCATATAGTTCATCAATATTGTCATTAAAGAATGCAATCTTGACGTCGTCTGCAAAATCTCATTGTCATAATATACGAAAATGGATAGAATAATGCGGATGGATTTGAGCATGGCTACTGGCAAGAAAGTCTCTTCATTGTCAACTCCCTCTTTATGGGTTTAACCATTGGCCACTAGCCTAGCCTTGAAGGTCTGTACCTTCCCATATGCTCCCTTATTTTTACCCCATCAAATTGGTCAATAAATTCTCAGACTGAGTTGGAGTACATTGACTCCATCAGGAGGCTCATTGCTTTGAGCCATTTCTCTTTATCAGATCCATTGCACTATAATAGGACAATAGATCATCTACACCATTATTGAATGCGATAATTAGTGCCTCTCCAACTCCTAGATAGCAATCAGGTTGTCGTACAACCCTCCATTGCGTCTACATGGTTGATCATTCTGACATACTTGCATCGACACTCAGATGTTGAAGGTGCTATGTTTCTTTTAACTATTATTGATAATGGTGTGTTGGTCGAACTAGCAAGTAACTCCTCGAGTAACAATTTACTTCAAGGTTTGAACTCCATCATATAGTCCTCCTCAAGAAACGTAGTGTTTATCGACACAAGCACTTTATTATTTTCCAGACTATAAAAGAACCCACCCCTAGTCTCCTTAGGATACCCTACAAATAGGCACATTTGAGAACGTGGCTCCAACATTGTAGTATTATTCTTCAGCACATGTGCTGGACACCGCCATATACGGAAATGTCATAACTAGCTTTACGACCACTCCACAACTCTAAAGAATTTTTAGGAACAAACTTAGATGGAACTACATTAAGGATATATATTAATGTTTGAAATGCATATCCCCATAATGAACTAGACAGTGAACTATAACTAAACATAGATCTTATCATATCTAGTAGGGTCTGATTTCTTCTTTCTGTAACACTGTTTTACTATGGTGTTCCAGGTGCTGTAAGCTGGGATACTATCCCATGCTCAACCAAGAATTCCTCGAAATTACTATCAAGCTCCTCCAAGATTTGATAATTGAGTTTTTATCGTTTTACCTAATTGGTTCTCAACCTCAGCACGATACTCTTTGAAATTTCTAAAAGTATCCGACTTGTGCTACATTAGGTAAATGTATCCATATATAAAATAATCATCAATGAATATGACGAAGTATTCATAACCTCCTCAAGCTCTTATGTTCATCGGTCCATAAATGTCCGAATGTATTAGCTCAAGTGGTTAATTGGCACTTATATCTTTTCCAGTAAAAGGTCTCTTGGTCATCTTTCTTTCTAGACAAGATTCGCAGACTGGTAAAGTTCCAAGCTTTTTAAATCTCTATTCTTTATCAACCTAACTATCTGGTCAAGGCTAATATGACCAAGTCTAAGATGTCACAGATATGTGTCATCATGAGAAATCTTGCCTTTTGTTTTAGGTTTTTCAAACTTAAATATTTCAGTATTAAACAATGAATTATGCGTTAACGGCTTTAACACATATAAATTATTTTCAGAGTTTTCTATGCATAAAGTTAATCCATTTCTACCAATAATAACCAAATTATTATTGAATGAAATAGAAAAACTGTCATCCAAAAGTTTAGAGACACAAATCAAATTCATGTGAAAACTAGGAATAAATAATACATTGTTTAGATGTAAATAACTATTATTTGAAAATTTTAAACTTAAAACTCCCACTACTCTTGATGAAATAGCATCCCATGTCATGACCCTTATGGTATAGTCATCTTCAGCAAGGTCCCTCCATGAGTTAAGTAGCTGCAAAAAAGAAGAAACATCGTTAGTGGATCCAGAATCAATAATCCATGCAGATTTATCAACCTCCACTAATAGAGATTCGATAACAAGTAAATAATATTTACGTATGTCCTTATTCTCTTTCAGCTCAGCAAGGTATTTCAGACATCTCATTTTCCAATGCCATCATTGTTGCAATGGAAACACTTTCCTTTAGGCTTGACATCATTGGAGCTTCTCTTGTTCTTCTTAATGGGCTTTGCCTTAGCCTTCCTAATATTTTTCTTCTTCATCTTTGCAGATTTAGAAGATTCGGCAACGTTTGCCTCTTCACTGGCTTACGAGGATCCACCACCATGGACTCATAATGGGTGAGCTCATTAAGCAGTTGAGTCAAAGTAAAAGTCAACTTGTTCATAACATTGTTGCTTTTAAACTGTAAAAAAACTCTTCGGAAGATTTTCTATGATCATGGTCATCTGGCTACACTTGTCAACACGAGCTCCATGAGTTTCGGCCATGTTGAGATAAGTCATCATCCTGAAGCGGTGCTCACGGACTGATGTCCATTCCTTCATCCTCGCAATCATTGTTGAAACCATAGCCTCATAATGTTGCCGCACTAAAGGCTGCCCGAACATGCCCTTCAATGACTCCATCATCAAAGATGTTGTAGCCAATGGCTCATACTTTGCAGTAAGAATCTCAGACATCCCTGCTAGCAAGTAGCAGTGAGCTTTCTCATTGGCAACGACCCACCCATTTCTGGTAGGCATTGCACACTGTTTGGCCAGAATATCTGACTGGCTCGGGAGGACTTTCCTCCATCAGGACAAACTTAAGGTCTTCACATATCAAGATGGCATTCATGGTACTTTTCCACTTAACATAGTTTTTTCTCATAAATTTATCATTTGAGAGAATAGAAATAATCGAAGAAACCGTGGTTGAAAATAAAATAAACATGTATTTTAATAATTCATTCATCGCATATTAAAATCATCAAACGTTTAGGTATAAAATTAAAAATGATGCATGAACCATGTATAATGAATTAGAAACCTAAAAGAAGTACTATGCCACAAGAATCTATCATCCCACAAATAAGCGTCGTTGTATTGTAGGTAAAAAATTTGCATGATAGATTTAGACAATCTTAATTTATTAATATATGCAAGGATAACTCGTATTCCTATATTAACCAACCACCATTTAATTTGATCAAGAAATTTCGATATACATTTAATCATTCCTTTATGAGTGTAGCCCGTTGTTTTGGAACCCATGGACTTAACTAGTGAAGTGCCTCCATAGGGTAGATCAGTTCACCAGATACATCTATACTTAACTAGGGAATGGACTTATTCTTATATTAACCAACCACCGTTTAATTTGATCAAGAAATTTCTATTAACATTTAAACATTCATTCATGAGTATAGCCCGTTGTTTCAGAACTTATGGACTTAACTAGTGAAGTGTCACCGTAGGGTATATCAAATCACCATATACATCTAGAGTTCCTATCCTCTCGAAATCCAAACTTGATATTGACCCAAAATGCACACCATCCATAGGGGGACGAAAATAAAGCCGTCTTGAGATGCCTTTTAAATCTCACATTTTTAAACTAACAATGGAGATCAAATTATAATTGTCGTATATCCCTCTCCCACTCACTATTTTAAATTTAAGGTTTCTACTTAAAATATCTAATATTTTAATTCACTAGTGATCTAACCAATTTGAACTCTTAAAATTTTATTCACTAATTCTTATTAGTCCCAACAAATATTTTACTTAATTAACTAAGTTAATTAAGTTTGGTTAAGTGACCTAATTAATTTTAACTCTTAAAATTTTAGTTCACAAATAAGTTTAAAATTTGGAAATTCAAAAGAGACAAAATTTTAATTAAACTATTTAATTAACATAAGGGTCTTATAAATTCCAATGGTACGTGGAATTATATCTCAAATTCAGACCACACTACCTTTCATTCAGAATTCGCTATGGAATTAACGTCTGGATTTCCATCTGATATACCAACGGAAAATATAATGCACTTATAAAACCCATACATATATTTAAATTTTAAATTTCAAATTTTAAACCATTAAACTGATTAATCCAATTAATTTATTTTCATGCATATCTTATTCTAATTTAACTCTTTTAAATTCCATAAAATAATATTTTATGACTAGAATATCCATGAATCTATTACACGTTATAACATGTGAAAATGCAAGATTAGACACCCTAAGCTATATGACATATTATTCAAACATTTTGAAATAAGCATACATATAATACAAAATTAAAAGTGCATTGACCGTACTCTTATTTTTCCTATACTAATCTAATTAATACAAAATTTACTAAGGCATCCATTGGTCTTTAAATCTTGCTCCATGAATTGGGATTGAGATGTTGGTGGCATCGGCTCTCCAATTAACATAAAATGATAACAACTTAACAAATTTACATAGGAAAAAAAATATTTACAACACTTGTAAAAAATGGCTTTATGGCCTTACATTCCCAAAACCGAAAATAACATAAAAATAAGAGCCGGAAAAATTTACGATCAATGCAATACATTCATCACAAGAAGTTAAATACAAACATTCATCACATGAACATAAAAATGTGCCTACTCATCAGAACATACATAAAATAATTTATATCTCTTATAAATTAATAAAAACATAAACTTTTTAAATAAATTTTAAGAACACTTTTCAATTTTGCTCTTGATGTCGATTGCAGGAACTGATTTCCCTCGCGCAGCGGAAGCGACTTAGGCACTGGCATCGTCCTTGAAAAATTTCTTCCCTTTTGTAACATCCACCACTCGGAGATGCTACCTGCATGGAATAGGCTGACTTATCCCCTTGAGCCTCTAACTTTCTGACTTTGATCATCACTATTAATCCATGCACAAGGGCCATTACCTAACTCAACAATATAAAATACATTTTAATACTCATAACTATGTACTCAAATATACTTCTCCATACAACTCTGTTAATGGACACTTTTAACATATTATAAGGACTTATCCAATACTAATGCATGCATGTAACTTTACTTTGGCACTGACTATGCTGAACCCCTATTCTTGCCCCGGTGGACCCAAATTGTTGGAGTTTATCTAAGGTCCCAAGGATCAATAAACAAGCATGAACATGTGTGAATACAATCGAGAAAGTCGCAGAATACTCACATCGAGCGGTTGAGCGACGCGGGAGGCAACAAAAACTTCACTTTCTGCCCTTGGACTGCTCACGGCAGTGAGCACTGTCACAGATCACTGTTTCAGCCATTGGAGGTCTTCGTCAAGCTCCAAGCTTTGTCGAACGATTCCCGGCTCATGGGTGGACTTCCCTATCACCATCGTATGATCCCGGAGTGTGCTAGCACTCTTGATTTTGCAACAAAATCACACTTGCTTCCCTTTTTGCTCACAGTTTTTCCAAAATTAGAACTAGAAAAGACCTTGTTTGGGCGAGAGAGAGAAGAAGGAAAAGAGAGGAGAGATGATGAAATGCGTAATTGATTTTGGTTTATTTGTTTTCAAAAAAACATATACCAAATTTTGGCTTTAGAAAAGTCAAACCAATTAAAGCCATCAATGTCAACCACACACATCAAGTCAATCAAGTTGTCAAGTCACATCACTCAAAGTGACAAGTGATTTGACGCTTGAAGTGACTAGCGATTTGACGCTTGATTTGACGTGCCGCACTCGAATTCGAAATGCGAATGCGCTCGCAAATAATCTCGGGCTCGGGTTCGCTAATTCCAAATTAACGAATTTTTCGTTGCGTCGTAATTAAATGATTACGCCTAGCGAAGTCACTATTCACGTCGCTAACGAATTAATTCTAAATTAATTCGTTCGCCCGAATTAAAATCTAATTTTAATTCCGTGTCGAAATCCAATTTCGTTTAATATATTAAATATATTAATTTACCGTTAATTCCAAATTAATCGTTATCTCTCTTTAATTGATATTTTCTCTCTCATCTAATTAATCCCAGATTAATTAAAAGTGCGAGTCATACGTCATTGGTGAATCTTCGGGAAGCGACCCATGAGATCCCCGGATATGTTGGCAGTAAATTCGGTCGTCGGACTATCCGAACACGTAAATACCTCGTACTACGTTTATACCGAATTACAAGACAATGTTGGCTTCTAGCAAAGCGCCTTGCCTACCCAATTCTCCAGAAATATCCTTACAGGATTAAAGGATCTGTATTAGGCGTAATATACATAGTATTGCGTATTTATTTCCAGTATCGGATGATGACATGCAAGGTCTGGGGCTGGTACAGTGTCTGCCACGTACGAAGCATATATTGGATAACGAGCAACTAGTCTCTTTAATATCGGATAATCATGACCAAGTCATATTATCCCGACGGTTGCAACCTTTTAAGAGAACCAGTTATGTATCCCTGCGCGATCATCAACTCCATATGACTGGAGTGACACTTCCATCTTGACATCACACCCAACACACTACGATTCTCATATACCCAGCATTGGCGTACATAGAACCTGTTAAAGCCCTGGACGACCGCAACCAAAGTATATTGATTGTCGCAAGTATTAGCGGTGCAAGTCTCAGGTTAGGACCATATACACATACCCTGATTTCTGACTTCCATAGACACATAGTCATACTACCAATGGAATTCCGAGGGGGTCTATCCAGAGCGAAGCTATTTCCCGTACCATCGGTAAAACAAAACCTCATATTACACTTGCATGAGTATCATATACCCAAATATATGAGAACTATGTCGTTGTGCCCTCACAACGCGCACAAGTGTAATACTAGTCTTTTACACATTTATCGATGTCCAATCTCGATAATGCTCTGACTAGGGATATTTAATGATTTATCCTTTGTGGATTGATACTGTCTCATATCATTCTCAATCCAGGAACAAATCACAGGGACCTCCTATCATTTATATATCTTGGTGATCTAATCACAAATGATAAGAGTGCAATCTCCTTTGTCACATAGTTAATTTGTACAACAACACCATGATCTGTACAAATAGTGACGCTATGGGTCATAATTGTCCAACAATCTCCCACTTGGCCTATAGCCAGTCACTCGAGTGTCTGACACCCGAACTATGTACGGTTGGCTCAAACTACTGAGGAAAGACTTTCGTTAGCGGATTTGCATGATTATCATCTGATGCGATTTATTCGATCATCACATTGCCACGATGTATGATCCGAACGAATCAGATGAATATCGAAGTATATATCTGGATCGTTGATGAGACCATTAAATCTTCAGCCTGTGCTGACGCCTAGCTCAGCTGCTAACAGAACTATATCTAATCTAATTAGATTTATTATCGACCCAGAAGGCTTCTATTGTTGCCTCAGCTGCAGCAATAACCCGCATTTGTTGTTTATTCGGTAACAATATCTTGCTTGGAGGATTTCCAGCTCACTGTTTCGTTATTCAAACTGTATAGTACCGTTTTATGACTTATAGTCATCTTTATCGGTTAAGAAACTTGCTACATTGATCCCAGTCACTTCAAGTTCTCCATCTCCATAGTTTAAGGCAACATCTTTAGTTCTCTAAAATACTAACGGATGTTCTTAACATCAATCCAGTGACTATCAGTTGGATTGGCCTGTTTGTGACTCCATATGCTCAACGCGTATGAGACACCAGGTCATGTACATTTTTTAATGTACGAGTTCTCGGAGAGTTTTAACAAAATACCCTAGTGACTACCATCAGTATCCATCCTCTCGAGCTCGTGCTCTGAGTAAACGTACTAAACAGAAAACACAGGGAGTGAGAGGGGGTTAGATCATTTGAACGACCTAGTGAGTGGACATTTTAAAACGAGAACTAAAATAATTTGTGAAAAAATTATTTTTTGAAATTAAAATCATCTCATTTTACTATCTTTTCTGAACACTCTTTTCTTATCTGAAAATAAATCTCTTTCTGTGAAAATTTTCTGGAAACTCCTTTCTTTCTGTAAATCTTTCAAATTCTCATAAAACTGTTTCTTTTGAAACTCTTTCATAAAACTATCATTTCTGGTAATCATATATCTGAGGATCTGTAGAAAACCTGACGTATGATTACATTACATATCGTCATCCCCCCTATACGCCTAAACTAGTGTCTAGGGGTGTTACGCATCACAGTCCTCCATACCACTGAACTAGAGCCAGGAGTGTTTATCAATGCCACCATCCTGACCCTGAAACTAGGATCGACGAGCATTGGTAATCTCTAGTCCTAAACTAGGATATTTGGGTGTTACTTATCTCCATCTTCTTAGTCTTGAATCTACATATGCACATGTTACTGGATCCTTTAATTCCAAGTTACATCTAAGGTGGGTTTTTCCCTGATGCCTCCAAAAATCACCAAAATCATGCTTTTAAAATCAAAACTTTTCAAAACATTCTCATTTATTAATAACTGGAAATCAACTTGGCTAACGCCCTAAAACGCTTAAAATTAAGTCTCAAATTAAAAGCAAATAAGTGAATAGCAATTTAAAAAGAAATGTCCACTCACAGATTTGGAATCTGGCCGGCACTACTCCACTTTGTCGAAGAACCCGGGGTTCCTACCGATAATCTATAATCGATAAACTTAATTAGAATATAAGTTGTGAAATATATTTTGGAACTAGATTGAACTTCTCAATTCAACTAAACTATTATTACTACATGATGTATTATGCTTGTGACACGACATAATGCTTATATATGCCAATACGAAACCTTTATGGTGGCCCCTAACATCTTATGGTGAAATTGAAATGTGATGAAACTAATCTTGCTACGCATCACAACTCAAGGTCTAACGCATCACGACGCTCATATGAACAGACTGAAATAAAGAGTATTTCATGTTTCATATCGTGACGCCAAGGGTTGAGCGTCGGGACTCCCACATGCTCAGACCCGATACAGAGATCACCTTCTAGTTATACGTCGTGACGTTAAGTGTTCTGTGTCACGACACCCACATGATTAGACCTGAGGAAGAGAGCATTCACATGTTCATTATTGCAACGCTAGCTAATACGCGTCGCTACGCTAGCCCGATTTCAGGTCCAAATACCATTTCTCCATTGTCACTACCCAAAGCAATTCCAACACTCCCAAACTATAACCTTCACACAAGCACTTCTTATTACACTCAAAACATTCCATTATCTAGTATCATCAAATCACAAAGTATTCTCCCTCAACATATCCATATATAATTGAGCAATGCTTTAATTTTGTAATCTTTGAGTTATCAACTCCCAACCAAATTAAACTCATGTTAAATCATCTTCTAATGCATAAACCTCAATAAATTATTGTCAAAACATCAAAAAAATTCCCACCCTTCACATGCTAACAAATTCGGCCTTCATGCTCATTCTACACCTTGCCATTATTTCTACCAAAACTTAAGCATAATCCACTCTAAACAACATCATAAGCATGTATTAAGGCTTAGAGTTTGCTCAACCTTCTCAAATAACAAAGCCCCAATTTGTAGGGTTCCTAGGTACGAAAATACAATTGAAGGATGGATGCTCATTTTCCTAAATAAGAAGAAGAAAGAAGAAAAAAAAGCTTACTTGACCAAGAAAAGCTTGAGAAATCATCACCATTTCATCAAAATTTGCATGAGAAAGAAGAAGATGGGAGAATTTTATTGAACCTTGCTTACGTTTTAGCTTGAGAAAGAGATGAGTGAATAGTGACTTATTTATAGGCAAATCGCTGTTTTTTTTTGTAATGAAATGAGTGGCTAATATTTTGCCACATCGCTCAATTGTAGACCTTACTCGAAATTCATTGTAGCTGCCACGAAAATCATGATTTTAGACCTACTTCAGATTCAAATTTGGAGAAATTTCCAATGCAGAAATTATAGCTCACAGTCTTAGCTTTCCGACGATATAAAATTCACAAACATCAGAGATCATATGAAAAGTTCTGGCCCAAATACTAAGGGTTATTCGGAATGGAACATAAAATAAATTATGTATCGGAATTGCGAAGAATTTATCGAATGTTCAAAAAGTAATTCATGAGCAAATACATGCTTGAGCATGATTTATATCATGTATTATGCCACCTTCAACATAGTAGTTATCGGAATTACCGGGTTTGAATATCTAAAATCTCTATATCCTTTGTGGCATCTCATGTGTATTGGAAGTTTCTGTTGGTTTCTAAGGTGGTCCCAAGATCAATATAAGCAATGAAAAGAATGAATACTGATAAGAAGTATGGCGGAATCATACTTACAAAGAACGGCTTTTGGATGCGAAGATCAACAAAAATTTCCTCCTTGCTTGATGTATTCGGCCAAGGCTTGTTTTGTTGAAGAATATGAACAAGCTCCAAGCTTCCAAAGGATTCCAAGCTCTAAGTTCGGTTTCCCTATCACCATGTATTGATCCTTTTAGTGTGCTAGCAAGATGGAAGAAATAAACAATTTTCTTTCTAACATCATGAATAGTGACTGCATGTCACTCACCAAAAATGTGACTTGACGACTATCACTAAAATGACAAGTGATGTGACTCGCGATGTGACTTGTGGGCCCCACTTTAATTCAAAATCGAAGTGGGCCCGTAAACACATTCCGGGCTTGGGTTCGTTAATTCCGAATTAACGAATTTTCCGTAGCGACGTAATTAAATCAAATTCAATTATAATTATGCCTAGCAAAATTACTATTCACGTCGCTAGCGAATTAATTCTAAATCAATTCGTTAGCCCGAATTAAAATCCAATTTTAATTCCGCGTCAAAATCAAATTTCGTATAATATATCGAATATATTATTTTATTGATTAATTCCAAATTAATCGTTCTCTATCTTCAAATAGTACTTTATCCCAGATAAAGTCTCTCTCTCGCTATTAATCCAGATTAATAAAGTTCGAATCATACATCATCGGTGAATCTTCGGGAAGCGACCCATGAGTTCCCTGGATATGTTGGCAGTAATCCGGTCGTCGGACTATCCGAACACGTACGTACCTCGTACTACGTTCTTACCGATTTACGAGACAAGGTGGGCTTCTAGCAAAGCGCCATGCCTACCAATTCTCCAGAAATATTCTTAATGGAATTTATAATCTATGTCAGCGTAGTATACATAGTATTGTTATTGCAATCCAGTATCGGATGTCACATGCAAGGCCTGGGGCTGGAATAGTGTCTGCCCCGTACGAAGCATATATCGGATCACTAGTAACTAGTCTCTTTATTATCGGATAATCATGACCTAGTCATATTATCCCGATGGTTGCAACCCTTTAGAGAACCAGTTCTGTATCCATGTGTGACCATCATCTTCATATGACTGAAGTGATACTTCTCTTGACATCACACCCAATACCTACGATTCTCAATAACCCAGAAGAGGCGTACACAGAACCTGTTAAAGTCCTTGACGACCAAAACCAAAGTGTATTGATTATCGCAAGTATTAGCGATACAAGTCTCAGGTTAAGACCAAATACACCTACCCTGATGCGGACTCCCATAGACACATAGTCATACTACCAATGGGATTCCGATGGGTCTATCCAAAGCGAAGCTGTTTCCGTACCATCGGTAAACACAACCTCCTACCACACTTTGCATAAGTATCCAATACTTAAATATATGAGAACTATACTGTTACGCTTCCATAACAACACGCACATGCGATACTAGTCTATTCCGCATTATCGATGTCCAGTCTCGATAAAACTACGACTAGGGATATTTAATGATTAACCGTCGTGGATTGATACTGTCTCATATCATCTCAATCCGGAACTAATCATAAGGACTTTCATCATTCACACATTTAAGTAATCTAATTACGAAATGATAAAAGGCAATTTCCTTGCTACATAATTATTTTGTACAAAACACAATGTCTTTTACAAAATAGTGACACTATGGTCATAATTGTCAACAATCTCCCACTTGGCCTATAGCCAGTCACTCAAACATCTAACACCCTGAACTATGTACATGTCCGCTCAAACTTTTACTGAGGAATAGCTTTCGTCAACGGATCTGCAATATTGTCATCTAATGCGACCTTCTCGATCTTCACATCGCCACGATGTATGATCTCACGATCAGATGGAAACGTCGAAGAACATGTTTGGATCGTTGATGAGACCGCGGTTCCTTAGCCTGCACTATAGCCCCGTTATTGTCAAATACAATGGAACTGCTCAGCTGCTAACAGAATTACTCCTAATCCAATTAGGAATTTTCGGATCCCAAACTGCCTCTTTACTGCTTCAGCTGCAGCGAATTATTCCGCTTCTGTTGTTGAATCGGCAACAGTCTCTTGCTTGGAAGATTTCCAGCTCACTGCTCTGCTCCGTTATTCAAACAAAACACGTACCCAGATTGCGACTTACAGTCATCTTTATCGGTTTGGAAACTTGCATGGTATACCCCAGTTACCTCAAGTTCTCCATCTCAATAGATTAAGAAAGCATCCTTAGTTCGTCTAAGATATTTAAAGATATTCTTAACCGCTATCCAGTGACCTTCACTTGGATCGGCCTGATAGCGACTACACATGCTCAAAGCATATGAGACATCAGGTCGCGTACATATCATTGCATACATGATCGATCTGACGCCAAGGTGAATGGTATCTGACTCATGTTGTCTCTCTCATCTTGAGTTTTAGGACACATGTCCTTAGATAGAGTGACGCCATGTGACACTGGCAACAACCCCTCTTGGACTGATCCATGTTGAATCTTTTCAACACTTTGTCAATGTACATGCTCTGGGAGAGTCCAAGCAGCTTTCTAGATCTATCTCGGTAGATCTTTATTCCCGGAATAAAGGCTGCTTCTCCCAGATCTTTCATGGAGAATTTTAATGAAAGCCAAGCTTTCACCGATGTTAACATGGGAATGTCATTGCCCATAAGCAATACATCGTCAACATAAAGACAATGAAAGTCAGTGTGCTCCCACTACCTTCTTGTATACACAAGAATCATCTTCGTTTTGAACGAAATCATATTCTTTTATGATCTCATCAAAAGAAAAGAGAAGACACCGTTTGCTTCAGTCCATAAATGGACCGATTTAACTTGCAAACCTTGTTTGCATGTTTAGGCACGACAAAACCGTCAGGCTGTTGCATATAAACATCCTCCAACAGGTTTCCATTAAGGAAAGCGATTTTGACGTCCATCTGCCATATCTCGTAATCGAATATGCTGCAATAGCAAGCATTATCCGAATGGATTTAATCATGGAAACAGGTGAGAAAGTTTCGTCGTAATCGACACCATGTCGTTGATGATACCCCTTCGCTACAAGCCTAGCTTTGTACGTTTGTACGTTGCCATCCATGTCGGTCTTCTTCTTGAATATCCATTTGCAACCAATAGGCTTTACGCCTTCTGGTGCATCAACCAGTGTCCAAACTTGGTTGGTATACATGGAATCCATTTCGGACTTCATGGCATCTTGTCATAAAGCGGAATCGATATCTTGTATCGCTTCCTCATACGTAGCCGCCGCTCATCTTCCTCAATGAGATTGATATCTACATGAGGTGAGATCAGAAAACCATACCTCTCAGGTTGTTTTCTGATTCTCTCTGACCTACGTGGTCTTTGTGTATTCGAAGATTGTGGTACAGCTTCATCCCTGATGAACTGTTCATGTTCCGTTGAGGATTCTATGCTAGGAACATTATCACTCCGATTTTCATCGAGTTCTACTTTCCTCCCACTTATCACTACATTTAGGAATTCCTTCTCAAGGAAAACCGCATGTAGAGCAACAAAAAATTTGCTCTCTCGTGGGTGATAGAAGTAATATCCTTTTGTTTCCCTAGGATATCCTACAAATAGGCATTTATCTGATTTGGGTTCTAGTTTGGTACCTTCCAAACGTTTGACGTAAGCCCAGCAACCCCAATCTTCAGGAATGAGAAACCCAATTTCTTTCTGTCCTATTTCATATGGTGTCGTTGAATAGACTTTACGGAACCTTATTCAAGCGACTCATCAT
>SKCR01005610.1:0-25721 GCA_019454045.1 Zanthoxylum bungeanum | reverse complement strand
AAAACACAAAGAATAAAGAATAGAATAACATGAGAACATCATAGCATGAAGCCTAGAACACAAGGAACAATTTCCTCTCTAATAGTAAGTTGAAGAAACTACTAAAATTCCAAGTTTTCTTTCTTTTTCTTTATCTTCCTCTCTAGCTTCTTTTGTTTTCTTCAATGGAGTTTTTGACAAAGTTTATTAGGTTAGCAAACCCTAAATGAAACAAAACAATATGTACCAAAAAACTAAGCCTTGGCCGAAATTTTGGTGATAAAATATCTAGATATTTTTATCAATTATGTTTCATTTAATTAGCTTTATCAACTTGTTATATTTAATCGTTACAACTTTAATAACTTTATAACAAGTCAACAAAAGCAACTCAAGTCATTAAAAGGAATATTATAACTTTTAGATACTTATATTTTAATTAATTTAATCATTTAACAATTAATTAATTAATTAATTAGTTAAATACAAATATATTAAATATATGTATTATAATTACAATAAATATCAAATACATATATATATTTATAATATTAGTCAAATATCTCATTGACAATTAATTAATGTGTATTTGAATTAATCCAACATTAAATGCAAATACACAAAAAATAAGGAAATGACTATCGGGTCCCAACACATGTTTTTTGCGTTTAACCTTTATACGACTTTATAATAATCAATATATCTATAAATGTTGCCCTAGTACTCTACAAGTTTGTTTCATTAGTGAGACTCTCTAGATTCAGGCATATCCGTCACGAAATCCAATTTCGTGTCCATAATTTATCCCCCCGTAAATTATGACGATCACGGATAAACTCACTGAATCATAGAGGTCGAGGTCATGGAAAATGTAAATTCCTCCTCCGTCACAGGTATCCGGATAAATCCCAGAGATATAGATGTAAAGTTAAATCTCTATAGGGATTATCCAGTCAACTATTCTATTAGCAATCTCAAAAAGAACATTTAGAACTAACTTCTAAATTGTACCACGGGCCCATGGTTTTTATCTGATTGCTAATCATATGGACTACCTATGCTATGATACACAGAACTTACGGATCCTATCTCGATACACACAGGACACCCTGAGTATCTATCCACACCCAACGAACAGGCGGAGGTCTAATCTAAATAGATCGGTGACATTACTGCCATTTAAGTGTGGAAGATGTCTCATGCGCCCACAAAGGTATCTCAAGTCGAAGAATCACAAGTGCTACTCAACCCGATAAGATTTTTATTAACGTTGGTGTACCATCCATTAAGAATCGTCGGTGAGTCGTTCAGTGTTTATCCGCTATAAACACCTACACGTCTATACTAGTCTCTAAGATTTATGGTTCATTGATAAACCATTGGAATAAAATATTTCAGTATACGACATGTACCGGTTTCAACGGGTTTACTATACTGACCAAATAGTGTAAACCTTGACCAGGAACTGTCTGAGAATGAAAATGTCATGATACAACTCAATGTCATTGCGACGCTTTTGCAACAGCACCATGACTAGTCATTCTAAGGTCATTACGTCTTTACCATATTAAAAGAAACATTATATTATAGAAACTGCATTTATTATTCATAATAATAACGTTTTACAGAAGTATTCATAAAGAAATACAATCGGGAATTGGCGCTCTGAGCACCAACCCCAACAAAAACTCCCACTTGCTCTAGTGCCAATAACGATTGTATCTAATACCCATTGACTCCATGTGTTTATCAAACAACTTTGGAGGTATGGCCTTCGTCAGCGGGTCTGCTATATTATCTTCACTCGGTACCTTACACATGATAATATCCCATCGCGACACAATCTCTCGAATGATGTGGTACTTGCGTTCCACATGCTTAAACTTCTGATGCGCCCTCGGTTCCTTTGCTTGCGCAATGGCTGCAGTATTATCACCGTATAACGGAATCGCATTCTCGATACTTGGGACAACTCCCAATTCTGTGATAAAGTTATTTATCCACACAGCCTCTTTTGCAGCTTCAGAAGCTGCAATATATTCCGCCTCAGTGGCGGAATCTGTTGTTGATCCCTATTTGGACTCTTCCAACAAATTATACCTCCGTTAAGGCTAACTACGAATCCATATGTAGACTTTCTATCATCGGTATCCGATTGGAAATCGGAATCCGTATACCCGTTAACTTGCAGTTCGTTTCCTCCATAAATTATTAATTTATCCTTAGTACCTTTAAGATACTTGAGGATATGTTTAATGGCCATCCAATGGTCATTACCTGGATTGGACTGATATCTGCTAGTTACGCTAACAGCGAAACTGATATCAGGCCTAGTACATAACATGTCATACATTATGCTCCCAAACATGAAGCATAAGGTTGATTAGACATTCTAACCTTCTCATCTTTTGTTTTGTCGACTAATCTTCTTTGAAAGATGAATCCATGTCTGAACGGTATGTTTGCTGTCTTACAGTTACCAAAATTATATCGTTCCAAGATCTTATCTATGTACGTTGATTGGGATAACCCAATCAGCCTCCTTTGTCTATCTTTATAGATTTTTATCCCTAAAACATATGAAGCTTCTCCTAGGTCCTTCATGGAGAAATTCTTACAGAGGTACGCTTTGACGCTTTGTAACATACCTAAATCATTCCCAATGATTAGGATGTCATTAACATATAGGACTAAAAATACGACCATGCTCCCACTGGCCTTCTGATACAAACAGGATTCTTCCGAATTCTTAAGAAAACCAGATGATCTAATAATCTCATCGAATCGAAGATTCCAACTTCGTGAAGCTTATTTAAGTCCATAAATGGACTTCTTAAGCTTACAGACCATACCCGAGTTTTCGCTGGACGCAAAACCTTCTGGTTGTTCCATATAGATTTCTTCATCAAGAAATCCATTTAGAAAAGCCGTTTGACATCCATTTGCTAAATCTCGTAGTCATGATACGCAACTATAGAAAGCAAAATCCGAATAGACTTAAGCATTGCTACTGGTGAACAAGTTTCATCGTAGTCGACTCCAGGTCGCTGTGTGTAACATTTGCTACCAGTCGGTCCTTGTAAGTTTCAACCTTACCGTCAGGCTCGTGCTTCCTTTTGTAAACCCATTTACAACCGATATGAACAATTCTTTCGGGAAGCAGAACCAAGTCCCAAACTTGATTCTCATGCATTGAGTCTAACTCGTATTTCATGGCACTTTGCCATTTCATGGAGTCGATGTCAAACATCGATTCTCTATATGTGAAAGGATCAGTCTCTTCAACTAAGAGAACATCTAGACTCTTTTCTTGTATCAAATACAAGCGTTCATGAGGTCTAGATACCCTATCTGACCAACGGAGTGTGTGTGTTGAAGGTCCTTCATCTACTTGAACTTCAGGTTCCTCCGTTGGTTTGTTTTTTTCAGGTTGGACTTCATCAAGTTCCACTTATCTATGATTACCACCTTCAGACAAAAATTCTACTTCTAGAAATTTTGTGAAGCGAGCTACGAACACATTTCGATGCTCGGTATCATAGAACAGATATCCCATCGTATTCGAAGGATATCCGACAAACCTAAACTTTTGCCCTCGAGGTGAAAGCTTATCTTGTTGAGTCACCCTGACATAGCCAGGACAACCCCAAACCTTAATGTAACTAAGATTTGGTCTCCTACCGAACCATATCTCATACGGTGTCGTAGGAATAGCTTTTGAATGAATCTTATTCAAAAGATGTGCAACTATTAAAAGAGAGTAGCCCTATAAGTAATAGGGCAAATCTGTGAAACTCAACATCGATCGGACCATATCCAATAAAGTCTGATTTCTCCTCTCAGATACTCCATTGTGATGTGGAGTACCTGGAGGAGTATATTAAGCGAGAATCCAATTCTTCTTCATATAATCCATGAACTCACCACTCATATATTCACTGCCTCGATCAGATCGAAGGCATTTAATATATTGACCAGTTTGTTTTTCTACTTCATTTCGGAACTCTTTGAACTTTTCAAATGTTTTCGATTTATGTTTCATCAAATACACATAACCGTACCATAACAAATCATCGGTAAAGGTAACGAAGTACGAATAACCACTGTGAGCAGTCAGACTTAGTAGAACACATACATCAGAATGTACGAGTTCCAGTAAGTTAGTGGCTCGGTGTCCAACACCAGAAAATGAGGCTTTGGTCATCTTACCCTGAATACAAGATTCACAAGTTGGATAGGATTCAATGGTAAGATCTGGTATCAAACCATTCCTAACCAATTGGGTAAGGCGTTTAACGCCTATGTGACCCAGCCGCATATGCCAAAGTTCAGTATTATAATTACAGGTAAACTACGTTTATTAACTCCAGTATTTAAAATATCTTTTGAAGTTTGCAATGTATAATGATCATGCTGGTTTGGACAACAAAGGACCTCAATATTACTTTTATCATATAAATACAAAGAACTGTTCTTAATATTAATACGAAAGCCTTCTGTATCCAATACAAAAAGTGATATAATATTAGCTACACATCTTGGTACAAAATGACAATCATTTAATAAAAGTGTCATATTCGGTAATGAGATCTCGCATACTCCCACTGCAACTGCATCCAGAGAGTCTCCACTCCCAAATCGCAACTGCATCTTTCCAGGCTTCGGTCTTCTATATTCCTTCAGCACCTGCAACGAATTGCAAATGTGAATGGGACAAGCAGAATCTAAAATCCAGTTGGATGTAACGGCTTCACAAGCCAAAGATAAATCAATAACTGGAAAAATAAATGTACCTGATGTAGATGCTCTCTCCCTCCTCAGCTGGGCAATGTATTCAGGACAGTTCCTTTTCCAGTGCCCGACCTTGCTGCAGTGATGGCACTTGTCTTCAGAAGCCCTTTTGGGCTTTGCTAACTTTGCATGTGGTTGAGGACCAAAACCCTTCTTCTTCTTCCCTTTCTTCTTATTTCCCTTTGACCAAGTCTGGGAAGAAGCAGAAAGAGAAGTAGGTCTCGGAGGGCGAGTCGGTACTCCCTTCTTGAGGTCCTCTTCCGCCGTGAGCAACATCCTATGCAGCTCTTGGTAGGTGCAGACAATCACGTTCATGTTGAAATACATCACAAACTGGCGATAAGAAGCTAGGAACGAACCCAGAATGACACTCCTACCGAGAATGTCATTCAGAATGAGATTATGTTGCCTCAGTTGATCGATTAAATCGATCATCTGAAAAACATGAGGGCTAACAGCTTGCCCCTCATCCAATCACGCATTGAACAGTTACATTGCGACCTTATGAACGACAACTTGTTCTTGGTTCTCAAATGATTGTCTCAATCGTTTCATCATAGTATAAGAATCTGACATGCCATAATATTGTTGCTTGAGTCCTGGTGAAAGCGAACTTAAGATGTATGATTTAACCCTTAAATCATCATCCTTCCAAGCTTAGAAGACTTCGCATTCTTCCGGTGTAGCGTCATCTGCCACAACAAGGGGCAGTGGACCCTCAAAAACATATCCCAACCTCTCGGAATCGAGGACAATCCTCAAATCCAGATCCCAATCGGCGAAGTTATCAGCGCCTTTAAGTTTATTCGCATCAAGCATACGCGTAAACTGATTAGTGGATGGTGCCGCCATCGCAAATCTATCATATAGATCACAAAAAATAGTTAGAAAAAATTTAAGCAGACAAATCTCCAGCCCCAGGCCTTACATGTAGAGAACGTTCATATAATATCATAAGCATAAACTAGATCATTGATTTTTAATCTAAAAATGCCCCTCTCACTAAATCATGCAATACTGTAATCCCCAAACAAAATACAAAGATTTAATAATTAAATTAAATACAAATAGTGAAAGGTGGATCCCGTGAATATATTTCAGCTTACAGCAGAGGCACGGTCTCACCTACGTATATTCATCAGGTAGACAACTCATTTGTCAATCACTCACTAGTGACTCCTGGGTTTCCGGTCCTGGTCGTTTCTCATTGTCGCTGCTAAGGCAGGCCCACAAGGAGACCTACCAAGGTTAAACTCGTCAATGATAAACTCAAGTTACTTGCGTAACCCTGACAGTTAGAGAACGTTCAGGATTCCGTTTTCGCTTGAATTTATCTAGTATCTGATATACATCCGGTATAAATGAATCTTTATCGGCTACACCCTCACAGCAGAGGCACGGTCTGGGATGTAGTCATGGAGAAATATTTATAAACCGTATTGACAAGACGAACCACATAACATGCATCAAATACATAATTACATTTAAACCTTATTAATTAGGGATTTTCCGCAAAGTGTCACACACCATAAATCTGATCAAATTAGATTATAACATGCATGTATAAAGTTAAGAAAACATGATTAAACATTGAATTAAAGGGTCAATCATATTAGGGGTCCTAAAATCATACTCGCGCTGATACCATTTTGTAGGGGTTTTATTGCAGAAAACCGGTAACGCAGCGGAACAGTGGAAAATCAGAATTTTCCGATTTCAAAACTTTTTATTGGATTAATAAAATAAACTTATTTTTTTTTATTATCCAATAATCAAATTATGAAACAAAACACTATAAATCAAATTTATGTGAATTTACCGAATTACCTTTAATCAAAACATTTTGTTTATTTTAATCCGAAATTATTCGAAATAATTTTGGATGATTCTAAATCATTACAAATATGAATTTAATATGTCATATACATCAAAAATCAAATTGCAACATAAATCCCCAAAAATTAGCAAAATGTCGTGAGCCCTCCAAAGTGGGAAAATTGTGCATTTTGCACTTCCAATGTTCAAAACACATTAAGGCAAAGTCCAATCAACCCAATATTTTGCATGAATATTATACACATCCAAATACACCATATAAATGAAAATCCTCAAATTTGGAAGTGGTCTTAAACCCTAATTTTCCAATTTCTTCAAATTGGACAAATTAGACCAAATTAACAAAATCCAATACTTCAATCATGTTTCTTCCATTAAAATCAAACCTCACCACAATGAAACAACTATAGAACAAATCAAGGTCATTTAAGAGTGGGTCAAGAATTCTATATTAGCAACAAGTTTCTCAAACTATCAAAAGTATGCTTGTTAACACATTAGAAGCATCATTTGAATTTTATAAATGCATAACCCTATCAACAAACTTCCATCAAACAAAAACACAAATAATAAAGAAAATAATAACATGAGAACATCATATCATGAAGCCTAGCTGAATAGTCAAGTGGCCTCGGCGGAACAAGATCCAGCCCCGAGCCGATTGTCGCAGTGGCCTCGGAGGAACGTAATCCGGCCCCGAGGTGTTCGAAACATTAAAGGCATATTCCTCCTTATGTTCGGTACCACTGGAGCAAGCAATCGCCCCTACTATTTAATGCTTGTATGGAATTGACTGATTCTGGTGTGACTTGTGTTTCTAAGGTGAGTCCATAGTCTTCGACCCTTAGGGCTCCCTTTAAACTTTCCAGGGCTTCTTTGGACTCTACCCTCCGACCTCGAGTACCATATTGTGATACCTCTCGATGAAAATTTTTAGGGGCTCGTCGTCTCCTTGTTTCATAAGCCTTAATTCTCCAATCGTCTTCTTGGGGACGCAGACCCCTTTGAAGTGTCGAACGAACGACCTTTTGAGCTGTGTGAAGCTTCCGATGCTCCCCGGGGCCAGACTTCTGTACCATAGGATGGCGGGTCCACCTAGAGTTAGGGGGAACACTTTCCAGATGGCATCTCCTACCACTCACTGGACTTCCATCAACAGGATAAAGCTTTCGATGTGCGATTTCAGGTCAGAGTGGCCTTTGTAAGGTGCCATGGTCGGCATGTTGAATCGCTTTGGGAATTTTGCCGATTTTATTTCTTCCGTGAGGGGAGATTCCTCCTCACTGTCCCGGGCATCACTTGCATCGGTCTTGAGGCCTACCCCCCACTTGGTCATCTCCGTTTTTAACCAAGACTTTATTTCCCTGCTTGTGCCGCCATGTCGTATTATGTGCCCCTCTATGCGTCTATTGCCCCGGGTGCGGTGTTCCTCATGCCTTGGAATTTCCCATACACTTTCGCTATGCTCCATGTCCTCTCTTCTGGAGTCACGGAGACTGTCATAGGAGGGATCCGATGATGGTCTTCCTTCTTCTTCTTCTTCCCACGTGTCCTCTGTTTGTGAATCTTTTTCTACAACTACGGATTTTATCCCATAGGGGCCCCTCCTCCTGGGTCTATCGTCTTCACTTGTGTCTATCACCCTTTTCCCTTCTGCTCTTTCACTTCTTCTTCGACTGGTTCCGACGTCTGGTCTCTCGTTGTTCGTTCCCTCCATTCTCTCCAGCCGATCTACCATGGATTTCATACTTTCTTCCATCTTTTTCATCCAATCTGTGGCCGGATTCCCCGATGATTGGTGATTTCCGCCTTCTACCATCGTCTTACTACGCGAACTGCTTTTTGTTTCGTTTTCCCCACAGACGGCGCCAACTGTTGACGGCTGATTTTGGTCTCAGGGCAATACGGGAATATCACACCCGAGGCAATCCTCCTTCAATAGTGAATTTGTTTGGTTATGGGGGAAACCAAAAGCAAACTTAGCAGAAGGTAGATAATGCGCCAATCAAATAAGGAGATTTAACGTGGTTCGGCGGATTTTTATCCGACCTACGTCCACGGACACAAACAGGACTATACTTTTATTGCTGAAACTCGTATTTCTTGTCCTTTTTACAAGTTTTTGATTCTGATCCTCTTACACATAATCTACCCTTCTATTTATAATAGTGAAGAAATCAGACTCCTTCTAGTATGTGGATTCCTATTTGAAATAATCTCTTGTTCCCACAAGGAAACCTTTATCAAATCTATCTCTAATTCCTTTATCCTTCTAGAACACTGTCTTTCATCAGTATCCCTTATGAAGGTAGGACAGTCTTCTTATCCGTAAGAATAGGGAGTCATCTTCCGGAGCATGTATCGCCATCTAGTCGGTCTTCATGGGGTCGGTCATGATAGTCCTTTGAATTGAGAATACTGCTGTCGATCTGATAATGCTCGGTTATTCGCACCAAAGTGCTCGGCTGCCGATCATAAAGAGCTCGGTCTGTAACCATAATGTGCTTGGCCTCTTATTGCAAAGTGCTTGGGCCCTTGCTGCTGGCTTTTTATGGGTAGGGTCGGTATTAATGATCTCACCCAAGAAGGGAATTACTCTTTACCCTTGTCGTGCTGTTTTAAATACCATAGTGCCTGAAAACACCATTAACATTATCCTTTTTTTAATTAAAATTAGTTATTTACTAATAAGATTATATACATGCTGCATTGTTGTAATGTTTAGTTTAAGTTTTGACTTTGTTGGAGAGTTTTATTTGTTTAGTTTGTTGAATTTCCTCGTGTGTTAGGGACACCAAAAAAGTGTATTTTATATGATGTTGAATCAAACTATACAAATGATATGAATTAACTACCACCACTTCATTTATAATTCAGGTGAGAGAATTTATTTTCAAGAGAAAACCTAGATTCTTACGATCTTTTTATATTATTACTATAGTTCTATTTTAGTGATCGAAGTTACCTTATACAAATTTACATTTAAGGTTTTGATGTTTTTAATATATCATATGAGTCCCATAATTATTGATATTAGAATTTTTTTTTATTTATTTATAAAATAGATAAAGGGCAAAAAAAGAAAATAAAAATAATAAATTGATATGTTATCATTAGTTTTTAACCATAAGGACTTAATGAGGTATTATGAAAACAGCAGGGACTTGACGGGACATTATAAAAAAAATTAGAAACTCATAGGACTTTATCCCTATAATTTATATGATTCAAGCCCAAATGTTAGCATAATCTTAATAAATTCTCAAGTCCATAATTTAATATTCACCAACCGTGCAATTGACTTTGAATGAACCAAACTTTCCACATTTACACAACCTAACAAATGAACAATAAGTTTCATTGACGCATAATAAAAAGATTTTAACTATTTCACAAAATTCTTAACTGAATGCATTAAAAATTCTATATTTTTTCCCCTTCCCTGCAACTTCTATATTTCTATACAAACCGAAAAGTTAAAACTTACTCATATTTTACACAAAACATTATGGGACAGAGGAAGAATCATCAACACAGAGTTTATGACATGCATAAGTCATCCATGCCAGCTTTCTTGGTATTTACTTGCTGATATACCTGCAAAGGTGCCTCAACCTATTTATGAAATATAATATGTAAACTCTCCTCAGGAATCAAAAAAAAAAAAAAAACAAGTCTATTATTGCCAGAAACAAAAAACTAATTACCTTTTTACTAAAAGAATAAACACTCTTCACAGGCTAAGCAATATTTTAAACTTTGATATAAAAGGAAGTGCATACAATCTCAAGAAGACTAACCAATGGTCCATTACTTGAGTGAGTGACCAAGGATTTCCTGTTTTCGTGTTAGCACCTGCTGCTGCAATAGCTAATAGCTTACGCTGCCCATCAGCCAATTCTCCACTTAAGCTCTGAGTAACTAATGTTGCTAAATTAATTGCATCCTGCAAATGCAAAATATGTCATTTTGCATACAACGATAGATGGTTCCACAGATACTATCAAGAGAAACTTCACATAAAAAGAAATGCAACTCCTGTACAAGTTTCACCATATCCCAGAGCAGCGAATATACAAATGCTGACAATACCATGATCGTATTGAAATAGACCATCTACGAACGCAAATTATGTTTAGAGGAGAAATAACCTACAATTTGAATAATTGAGTAGAGTAGGGATTTAGTATGCCAACAGAATTCATAAAAATGTGTATGGGATTCTGTACACATCTAAATGGAGATCATAGCTAAATGCCTAAAAGATACCCTCTTCCTTCTCCCCTAAGATTATCAAACTATGAAAGTCAGAATCCAACTAGTTATATATGCCTCGAGGTTTAACAATTAACCAACCCAATAATACAAGTAATCACGGAACACCATGTATGAAAGTAGTCTTGAGGTGGCCAAACTAAAGCATTCATCACAAAACAGTATTCTAAAACGCACTAGTCAAGCGGCAGCCCAACACCTAGGCGCCTTAGGAAATTCCATGGAAATCGGGGATTTCCAAAATTCGAGTGAAGGACAAGCTGATCCTAAGGAAATATTATTTGAGTGTTGGATAAAATTTATAGATGTTCAATTTGATTAAAAAAACCTTGAAGAAATTAGTTATTTTTTCTTCAAAAAATAGGGTTTTCCAAATTAGGGATTTTAAAAATTTTGTGAAATTAAGAAGAAATTAAGCTTTACAATGGTAAGAGAAGTTAGAAAACGACTTCGATTTGGGATTAATTTTTTAAAAAAAAACCAAAAATCACCAGCTCCGGTGGCGGTGACTCCAACGGCTTTAGGCACTGAAGTAGAAAATTATGATCAGGCTATGAAGTGCCTAACCCCACTGATTTGGTTATGGTCGCGCCTAGTGTCACGGTCCTAGTTTCAAGCTAGGACGTGCAGTCACTTTACAAAGGAGCTCATGTTTTGGGACATCAGTTTAAGGTCGTTAAGGGTTATATGTACCCTTGTACTGGTGAGTTTCCATCCATGAATCCTTATTCGGAAGTTTGCCTGGAGAATTAGAAACATACTCGCTTGCCGCTAGTCGCCAGCGTAGTATTGTGGAGTTGTGAATGAGCTTATGTTCCGAAGTGCCGGATCGAGCTCACTCTAGGTCCTAAGTATCTCTTATGGGCCTATGTACTGGGAAGTTTTTGCCCGTGGGGTCCCGTTCTGAAGTTTGGTGGGAGATTTTGAGATACGCTAGCTTGCTGCTAGTCGTTAACCTAATTTGGTGCATTGTGAAGGAGCTAACGACCCGGGGTGTCGAATCGAGTGGCACCAAGTTCCAAAGTGAATCTTATGGTCACTTGTACTGGGAAAATCTCAGCCCCAGAGTTGGATTTCGAGATTTACCGGGAGATTTTGGCAGTGTGCCCACTTTTGAGTTTTTTCCGCTAAAGTGGGGGTGTTGCGGAAAACCATCAAGATGAGTTCATTTGGGGACGAGATTTTAACCCAAAAACACTTATATTGTGGCTTATTGAATGACCGGAAGAGTTCCCGAAAAATCCTCTTACAATGGATTTTAGAGGGGGCTGTGACAACTCAAGCGCCGGGTGTGTATACTGGTGAAACTTGTGCAATGTCTCTAAAACCTCTTTAGGGGGGAAGCCTAAGTGAACCTTGAGTGTGGCCAAGGGGGCTTCGGTGGTCTTGGGGCTTTAGCCGTGAACCCTCTCGCCCTTAGACAACGTTTGGACAATGGTGTATTGTCGAGATTGAGTTAGCGGGAAAATACCATATTTTATATCCGGTTGTGCTATTCGAGTGCCGGGTCCCGGTGTTGTACGGGTCCGCAAGTGTATGCATCGAGATAGCTTGTGAGCTTTCGTAATTCATTATATTATGGGTCTGAAACCTCCAACAATGTGAAATTTGGGTCAGAGGTTTCTTGTAGGCTGACTTACACGGGACGTGACCGTGTTAAGTGCCGCACGAGCCCTTTTTTCCGTTAAGGAAAAAGTTGGCCCGTGATAGTTGGTATCAGAGCCCTATGTTGGGCAAGTGGAATGTCTACGGACGTGAATAGATGTTATTGAGATGTTGTGAACATCGTAAGGCTAATGTGAAGCCTCTATAGAGAAACGGCTCGAGAGGAAGCCGGGAGAGTGCGTGTTGGTGCACGCAGGAAAGTATAAATCCCCAATTGAGATGGATTGTTGTGAGACAATGTGAGAGCACTTGAGAAGTGCTAGTTTCATATGAGGTTGGCTCGGGTGTAGCCAAAATGTTCGGGTAAGACCCGTAATGGATGTGAAACTTGTATATAAGAGACAAGTAAGTGGTTTATACACCGTGAGGGTGTGAGACATATTTGGGATGCATAAGAAACATCACGAGGGTGCCGATGTGATATTGGCACGAGTATATGTGTTCATGAAGACCCGATGTAGGGTTGATTGAAGATGTGTGGGGTTCAAAGGGGCGTTAAACCCTTTTCCCATGGCAGTTGAGTGCCAGAACGTGATAGAGAGTCGAGATGGGTACTCCTCTTGTGTGAGGCAATTTCAGGAACCGAGGGTGAACCCGATGGTTTGTGTGAGTAATTTGGAAATGCTTTATCGAGTAAAGCCTTCATAAGGCT
This sequence comes from Zanthoxylum bungeanum, assembly GCA_019454045.1. Taxonomy (NCBI): domain Eukaryota; kingdom Viridiplantae; phylum Streptophyta; class Magnoliopsida; order Sapindales; family Rutaceae; genus Zanthoxylum; species Zanthoxylum bungeanum. The sequence continues at coordinate 12,523 of SKCR01005610.1, read as the reverse complement.
ATGAGCAACAAGTTGCTTGGATTCCTTTGATTGGAATTGCCATTAACTTAAAGCTACGAGCAATGAGTTGTTTGGATTCCCATGAGGGGGAAGGCCATCAACATGAGTCACGAATTGTGTGGACTCCCTAATGTGGGAATGCCAACAAAAGTGTGATGGCTTGAGACAGGCCAAAGTAAAAGTGGGGGAGTGAGCCTGAAATGAGTCAGGTATACCCCAAAGACCGCTTGTGGAATGTTATAACCATTGTGTTGGTTACGTAACGATCGCGTGGAAGACAGAGGCCGAAATATTTTAGGTAATGTAACGTGCATGTAAAGGTAGAGTGTCTTTTGAGTTGGAAGTGCAATGAATTGCACAAGGGTTGCATGTGAGTTGCAATTGTGGAGAGATGTGAGTGTGATCTCAGAAAAGACGAGATGCATGCCTTTTGGAGAATGCTTGTGGCATAATACGACTACAAGTAGTCTAAATGAGAGGGCGTGTACGAGTTACACGGGTAATGGGCCAGATTCGTGACTTTGGCTTTTGAGTGAGTTTGAGAATGACGATTACTTCGAGGAAGTGATCTAGTGTCGAATAAAGTTTCGTGAAATGACCTTTGGAGTCAGCGTAGAGTTGGCTAGGGTTCCAAAAAGAGGGGGTGGGAAACACCCTGGGAGTAGAATGAGTTGGCTTGGTGCCTAAAGAGTAAATAAAGTGAGGTGACGAAGAGTGGTCGCGGGAATGGATTATAACGTGGGATGGAAACAATTCTATCTGCGACAGTTGAGTATCGAGACAATTGAGAAGCTCATGACAGAGCAAGTGACCCAGAGTTAAGTGTGAGAATGAGATAGTTGCTAGTGATATGAGAGCAACTACGTGTGTCCAAGAGGGGACTAATGGGAAATTAGCTCCACCATAGGCTAATTGTTGATCGGGTGTGCGTTCATCTTCGGGAGACCCGATGTCCTACTCCAATCGCCTTGATGAACAGGTAGGCAGGGGGCTAGGGTGAAGTGAACAACCGATCTATTCATAATCAAAATGAACAAAACCCCTTTGTTTTTATCAAAACCCATTCACGTTTACATGTATGGCGTTTTTTGTAAGAAGTTTGTTGAAAAACAAAATTTGAAAACTCGCACTCAAGAGCGTGTAGAAAGTAGTGGCCGAAATCAGAAACATTCATGTACGAGAGTTTGTATGGAGTTGTGACTGAGACCGGACACGAAAACTAATACACAATCATGTATGTGGAGTTGCTCCACATGTCACGATGGGGATTCCGAGAAGATGTGAGAAGTGTGTGGAGTTGATAATCTTAACATGTACGGGAATCAAAGGGTTCCAAACATGTACGGAGATAATATCAAACCCATATTGTGGTAAGTTACAGAAGTTGGAGATTTCGACAAAAAGTGTAAGCTTGTGCCAAGTGCTGACGTTGATCCATTATATCAGAAACCAAGACTTATATACGAAAGCGTATATGATGTTGTTGTGTTTAGATATTTTGTGCCCAATTCGATATAGAGTTGGATAATGTGGCTAACATAGACATGTGATTCCATTCATTAACATATGAATGTGGTTTCAATGTCTTCCTTGTGTGCCTTATCTATAAGTATCGAAAGAGATTCGTGACAGATACCCTCAAGTTATGCCATCGTCGAGGACGACGTAGAATAAAGTGAGGGAGGATGTTACAATCCTAACCCTTAATTTATGCCATCGTCGAGGACGACGATAAATGAAGTGGGGGAGGATATCACGGTCCTAGTTTCAAGCTATGATGTGCAGTCACTTTACAAGGAGCTCATGTTTGGGACATCAGTTTAAGGTCATTAAGGGTTATATGTACCCTTCATGTACCCTTGTACTGGTGAGTTTCCATCCGTGAAGCCTTATTCGGAAGTTTGCCTGGAGAATTAGAAACATACTCGCTTGCCGCTCGTCGCTAGCGTAGTATTGTGGAGTTGTGAAGGAGCTTATGTTCCGGAGTGCCGGATCGAGCTCACTCTAGGTCCTAAGTATCTCTTATGGGCCTATGTACTGGGAAGTTTTTTCCCGTGGGGTCCCTTTCTGAAGTTTGGCGGGAGATTTTGAGATACGCTAGCTTGCCTCTAGTCGTTAACCTAATTTGGTGCATTGTGAAGGAGCTAACGACCCGCGGTGTTGAATCAAGTAGGACCAAGTTCCAAAGTGAATCTTATGGTCACTTGTACTGGGAAAATCTCAGCCCCAGAGTTGGATTTCGAGATTTGCCGGGAGATTTTGGCATTGTGCCCACTTTTGGGTCTTTTCCGCTAAAGTGGGGGTGTTGCGGAAAACCATCAAGATGAGTTCATTTGGGGACGAGATTTTAACCCAAAAACACTTATATTGTGGCTTATTGAATGCCCAGAAGAGTTCCCGAAAAATCCTCTTACAATGGATTTTAGAGGTGGGTGTGACAACTCAAGCGCCAGGTGTGTATACTGGTGAAATTTGTGCAATGTCTCTAAAACCTCTTTAGGGGGGAAGCCTAGGTGAACCTTGAGTATGGCCAAGGGGCTTCGGTGGTCTTGGGGCTTTAGCCGTGAACCCTCTCGCCCTTAGACAACGTTGGGACAATGGTGTATTGTCGAGATTGAGTTGGCGGGAAAATGCCATATTTTATATCCGGTTGTGCTATTCGAGTGCCGGGTCCCGGTGTTGTACGGGCCCGCAAGTGTATGCATTGAGATAGCTTGTGAGCTTTCGTAATTCATTATATTATCGGTCTGAAACCTCCAACAATCTGAAATTTGGGTCAGAGGTTTCTTGTAGGCTGACTTACACGGGACGTGACCGTGTTAAGTGCCGCACGAGCCCTTTTTCCGTTAAGGAAAAAGTTGGCCCGTGACACCTAGCCTAACACAGGTGCCGCGTTTTAGAACAATGATAAAAATGAACAATACAAATTCAGAATTCAACTCTCGAGAAGTCAACATAACACCATTTTTAACAGACATGGAAGAGCGCACAGAGACCATGAGGATTTCAAGCCCATTTTACAATATCCAAATCAAAAAAATCCTGTACATCTTTTAAATTAAAATTATCAAGATCTTGCAACATAGCATAATATAAACTAATCAAACAATTCCAAAGGTGTATAGATTCATCAACTAGTTCGTAGTCACACGGACTTAAGAAAAGAACAGCATATGAGAATATTCTATCAAACAAACACACCAGTGATAAAAAAAAATTGGAAAATAACTTATGTTACTACTTCTTTGAAGAAGCAAACGAACACAAAACCATTCAAACCTTTCACCATGTCCCTGAGGGAAGTAATGCATGGGTCATACGCAACGGAAGCGCATTTCGGCGACGAAATCGTAATTTTAAAATTTTTAAAGTTACCGAATAAATTATTCGATATCCTATATCTATAATTTATTTATAATTCACCTAAACATATTATTCGATATCATATAACAACATAATTAATCGAAAATGATTTTATGCAAAAGGCATAAAATGCGTTTCTGCTGAATAGACCAATCGAAACCACACAGAACTGTGCAGGTCAACCCCGATAGTATTCGGTCAGTCCATGGGCTGCCCAAACATTGATGAATTCACTGTTTGGATAGCATTTACCCGGTTAGCCCGAATTTCACCCGGTATCGCCATTTTTCGCCATTTTCGCATATTTTCACTCCGAACTAATTTCCGGAAATTATCCTAATATCTATTACAACACATCCAAATGACATATTTTTCATCACCAAAATTTCAGATTTTCCAAATCTGATCTGGACAGAAAATCATCCCCTATTTTTTGCTTAAATCCAATTTCCATAAGATTAATCAAATTAATCTTATACCAATTAAGTCACACCATCATGAAATATCTCTAAACAATTCTAGGTTATTTTAGAGTGGCTTAACAACTCTAGATGACAACTAAATTGCCAAACAATAAATTGAACCTAAATTATCTTAATCTAGTTCAAAATACATTTACACATGCTTCTAACCACCCAATCAAACAATAAAAACACAAAACCCCAAATTTGAGATGAAAACAACTCTTTACATCATATGTAATCACCAAAAACAACAAAAGAAATATTTTTACAGTTGAAGAAATTTAAAGATTACCTTTAATCTCCAAAATCTTCTTCAATCTCTTTGTTCTTGCTTATTTTCTTTTCAAATCACTCTTTGGTGTTCAAGTGGGCTAGGATATTGGTTAACACCATCACCAAGAGAAAGAAAACAATTTCCCTTGAAAATCCAAAAAGTGACGTGAGTGGGTGGGCAATTTTTTGGTCAACTTATTATTCAAAATAATAATTAAATAAAGCTTTGGTAAATATTCACACACATGGCACCAATAATAACCATTTATATTACTAATAATATATATTAAATAATAACCAACTCTAAAGTTAATAATAATTACAATTAATTACTTTAAAGAATTTAATAATAAATTACTTTACATATATCAAAATACAATATTTTAATGAATGTGTATCTAATAAAAATACATATTAGAATGACCAAAATTTCCCCGGCATGTGTAAATTCGTTTACGGATTAAACGATTCGAATTAACTTATTTAATCCGATAAAATATTATGAATAATCGGTATTATTCATAACGTGTTGCTTAAGTGCTCAACGAGTACACTTCATATTGTGAGACTCTCTAAGTTCATGTATATCCATCACGAAATCCAATTTTGTGTCAATAATTTACCTACTCGTAAATTATGACGACTATGGATAATCTCGCTGAACTATACAAGTCGAGATTATCACATACGTATAATCCCTCCGTCATAGGCTATCCATATTATATCGGGATATAGATGAGAACATCAAATCCCTAAGGTATAATATAGTCGACTTACAAATTTATGAACTATAAATAACACTCGAAACTAACTTCCGCAAAGTACCACGACCATGGATTTAACTGATCATAAACACGTGCAGAATACATATGTCAGGTACACAGGACTGATAGATTCTATCTTCATACACACCAGATATCATGAGCATTAGTCCATACCCGAAGAACATACGAAGGTCTAACCTAAATAGGTCATTGACGTGACTGTCATCAAACTGTGGATGATAACTCATATATCCACCGTGGTATCTCAAGTCTAAGGACCACTATGCTACTTGACTCTAGAAGATTCCTATTTACGTTGGTGTACCATCTATTAGAAAATATTCAGTGAGTCATTCAGTGTTTATCGAATAAACACTTACATGTCTATATGAGTCTCCGAAGACTCATGTCTCACTGGGATAACCATCGGACCAAGTCTCGATATACGATATGTACTAGTCTCAACGGATTTTACTAATCGACCCGTGTCAATAAATCTTAACCAGGAACTTTATTTTAGAATATACAACTTATAGTGACATTTCCCAATGTCAATTACAACTTGCGTTGTAACTGCGCACTACATTGTAAATCATCAGGTCTTTATCTAATATATATATATATATATATATATATATATATATATCACTAAATCAGATTTAGTTTCAATATAATTTTATTAAATCGAATATATATAAAAGACAAGAGGTGCAACCATACATATGTAATATTATAGAAAGAATTATTTGTATTCATAAACCAGACATAAATACGATCTGGATTGGCGCTCTGAGCACCAACCCTTACAATTTATCCAACTTTCTCTAGTGTCAATCCATGGTATCATATACACATCTTAATATGTATTGAATATGCATGGCCCTCAAGAGCTCACCTAGCACTCAAGAGATAGGCATATCTGCAATTATATTTTTGAGTTTGTCCAACAATCCCAAATGTTTCCTTTGGCCAGCATCATTCATATTTTATAAAACCTAAATTTTACATCAATATGACTCAGATGCGACATCATTATTGTGCTACGGCTACTGAGTTGTCCAAATATTTAGGGATCAAATCCAAAATACTATGCAGACAACCACAAACACAACATTAATGTCATAACTCCTAATTTACAAGGTCACTTTACAACTTCATAAGCCAGTACTTTATAAGTTATAATTATTTTCACTCATACAATAGAATCAATTATAACACTCCCACTGCATCTTTTCTGACTCTAAATGACGTAGACCATCTAACGTCACAATCAGACTCAAATCTAATTTGACCAAAATTGTTGCGGACTATAATCTCCATGAATAAGAAACTCGTTCTCCATATCCAAAAGATACTATAGAACATGTTTTAAGTTCCATCTTAGGATCTACAACATATCGGAATGGCTCGTATAAATTATGACTAAATTGATATATCCAATTGTACATAATACAATATTCATTACTCAAATGACTTACTATCTATATGAGGTACTTTAGGCTATTGGGTCTACTTGAAGGAATTTTCTGATGAGGGAAGAATTCTTAGTAGGAATGAAAGAATCTAACTCAGGTTTATTTAGAATTCTTTTATTCTTGCTCAGGCTCACTCTATTCTCCTCACTACTTTGAGTTCTGGTGTTTTCTTTAGCATCTACTTCTGTATTTTTTATCTCTTATTGGCTCTGTTGCTTAAACATTTATGTACCATTCTTTACTTTTATTATAGCTTTCTTTCACACTCCATTGCGTGACTATTCTTATAACTTTACAATCTATTCTCGTAGCTTATCTTGAGCTTATGATATTCCACCAAAATAACTACATAAGGTTTCTCAACTTGGACAAGAAGTATGGTTACTATTATAAGAAAAAATATTTGAAAAGCTTAGGAATTTCTTACTAACCTGTCTATAGGTTTTTGAAGACGTACTTGAGGATCGAATATTGGAGAGGTAGTGCCTTGCATACTAGTATCCCAGACATACTATGTATACAAGACCTCATCACTCTGCCCACTGTAGTCACTGACTCACTAGACCATGCTTTGATACCATCTCTGTAACATCCATCTCCTAGAGATGCTACGGTAGGGGATAGACTGATCCAATCCCCTAAGCCTCTAACTTATTAACTGAGATCCTTACTACTATTCTGACTCAAATGTGACTCATACATGGGACCATTGCCCAAACATCTACATGCAAAGAACTTTCAGTGCTGATAACTGTATACTTAAATGTACTTCTTCTACAATTCTTATTCATAGACATCTTGGCTTATTACACACACACAGTCACAACTATAAACGTATCCAATACAATATTTTACTTGACTATGACTGTACTGCGACTCGATCTAGTGGACTCGGACCCTCTAGTGACTACCATCAGTATCTATCCTCCCGAGCTCATCCTCCGGGTATTCCTATAAAATAAGAAACTGGGAGTGGGGGGTTAGATCTTTTGAACGACCTAGTGAGTGGACAGTTAAAATGAAAATAATTATTTCTAAAATTTTCATGGTTCTAAAAACTAAAATCCTCCCAGAAAATATTCTTTTCTGAAATCTCTTTCTTATCTGAAAGCGCAACTCTTCTGAAAAGCTTTTCCGAAAACTCTTTTATAAAAATCATCTCTATGAAAAATTTTGTTTCTGGAAATCCGTTTCTGAAATTATGTTTTTGAAAAATCTATATCTGAAACTCTGTATATGAGAAATCTATATTTGTATATCTAGCACTTGGGGGGTGCTACGTATCACCGTCCCCCCATACGTAAAATCTGACATGTAGGGGCGTCCCTTCATACACAAATATCTGGTGGTCTTGGGACGTTATGTCTCTCCGTCCCCGAAGCCACAAATTTGGAGTCAAGGTGCGGATCTATGCTACCCTCCAGACTCAAAATATGGGATCTAGGGGCATCAATCATCCCCAGTTCTGAACTGTATGTGCACAGGATATCTGTATCCATCAATTCCATATCTGAGTCAACTTACATACCGAGGTGGGTTTTTCCCCCATGCCTCCGAAAATCATAAAACTCAACTTTGAAATCAATTTTCTAAAAACATCATCATTCGTAAAACAATTGTAATAAAAATTATCTTCCTGAAACATTCTCTTCCTTAAAATAACTGAAATAAAATCTGGCTAACGCCCTATATGCTTAAAAGTAAGTCTAGTATCAAAACTTATAAGTAAATACATTTAGAGAGAATCTACTCACTGATTTGGAATCTAGCTAGCACAACTTCGCTTCATCGAAGAATATTGTGGTTCCTATTGTAAATCTATGATTGATAGACTCAGTTAGAATATAATCATGGATTATCTTTCGGAACTAGGCTAAATTTTTCAATTCAAGTAGTTATTATTTACATATGTATCAGTTGTGTTGTATAATGGTGTGTGAAACTCTTAAGGTGGTCTCTAACATCTTAAATTAGGATTGAAATGAAATGAATTCATTTTTTCCACGCGTCGCAACGCCAAAGTTTGTGCATCGCGATGCCCATATCAGCAGAACAAGGCATGAAGCATTTGCAGTTTCACATCGCGACACTAGGTCAGCGTCGCGACGTTACTCTTGAGTCATGACTCGCTACTTGAGCGTCGCGATGCCCTCGCTTCCAAACCCAAAACATAGACCATTCACATGCTCGGTGTCATGACATCCACATACAATTGACCAAGAGTTTATTCTGCCACCTTTGATCTTTCCATCATGACCAAACCAAATTCATATTTTAACATCAATCCCACACTTGAATAAATATCATTCAATAACAATGAAAACAATAAGAACCCCCAATTTATTTGATGAAATTTGGCCAGCCCTTAAAGGGAAGAATAATTGGGCATCCAACATAATCATTTCTTAACCTATGAGTATAAGACCATAAAATGCATGAATATACTTACTAATCATTACATTTAGGCTCAAATACAAAGGTGAACAATTAGGGTTCAAGAATGACAATTTGGGGCTCTTAAAGTTTTAAGTCCAAAACCGAAAATTAGAAGAGGAATGAAAAATTAGAACTCACTTTGCATGAGAAATAAGTTTGAGATACTACTTGTTTCTAAACTTTCCTCCAAACTTCTTTCAAGCTTCCCCCACTTTTTGACCAAAAATGATGAGGATGGTGAATAGTGTAGGTTTTATAATGAGAATGGCTGATTTTGTATCAAAAGAGTGGTCCAAAACTTGTTACATCACCAGCTTCTAGACATTTTTGAAAGTAACATAGCTTCCACATAAATCTTGATGTTTGACTTGTTTCCAATTCGAATTTGGAAATATATTCAACGTGAAAGTTGTAGGTCTCGATCTTAGCTTTCCGACGATATAAAGTTCATAAAAATCATAGATTATATGAAAATATTAAGGACCAAATATCACGGACAGTTCAGATTTAGTCTTGTAATGAATTTCGTATTGCAACCGCGAGGAATTTACCGAATGTCCAAAGTAATTCCATGAGCACATACATGCTTGAACATGATTTTTATCATAAATCATGCCTCCGATAACAAAATAGTCGTCGGTCTTTGACAATGTACAAGTGATGAATTCAAACAGTGATGAATTCACTGTTTGGATAGCCTTTACTCGGTTAGTTCGAATTTCACCCGGTAACACCGTTTTTCATCGTTTTTTTTTATATTTTCACTCCGAAATAATTTTCGAAATTATCCTAACACCCAATACACATCCAAACACATCCAAAATATTTTTCATCACACAAAATTTCAGATTTTCTCGATCTGATCTGGATAGAAAATCAGCCATATTTTATGCTTAAATCTAATTTTCACAAGATTAATCAATTAATCTTACACCAATTAAGTCCCACAATCATGAAATATCTCTAGAATAATTCTAGGTTATTTTAGAGTGGTTTAATAACTCTAGAATGACAACTAAATTGTCCAAAAATAAATTGAACCCAAATTACCTTAATCTAGTTCAAAATATATTTACACATGCTTTTAACCACCCAATCAAACAAGAAAAACACAAAATCCGAAATTTGAGATGAATTTTTTTTTACATCATATGTGATCACCAAAAAACCAAAAGAAATATTTTTACAATGAAGAAATTTAAAGATTAGCTTTAATCTCCAAAATCTTCTTCAATCTATTTGTTCTTGCTTATTTTCTTTTCAAAACACTCTTTGGTGTTCAAGGGGCTGTTATTCACGTTGAAAGGGGCTAGGATTTTGGTCAACACCATCACCAAGAGAAAGAAAAGGATTTCCCTTTAAGATCCTAAAAGTGACGTGAGTGGGTGGGCAATTTTTTGGTCAACTTATTATTGAAAATAATAATTAAATAAAGCTTTGGTAAATATGCACACACATAGCACAAATAATAACCATATATATTATTAATAATATATATTAAATAATAATCAACTCTACACATATAAAGTTAATAATAATTACAATTCATTACTTTAATAAATTTAATAATAACTTACTTTACATATATCAACATACAATATGTTAATGAATATGTATCTAATCTAATTATATATATAATACAAATACATATTAGAATGTCCAAAATTTCTTCGGCATATATAAATTCGTTTACCGATTAAATGATTCAAATTAACTTATTTAATCCGATAAAATATTATGAATAATCGGTATTATTCATAACGCATTGCCCAAGTGCTCAACGAGTACACTTCATATTGTGGGACTCTCTAAGTTCATATATATCTGTCAAAAAATCCAATTTCATGTCCATAATTTACCCACTCGTAAATTATGGCGACTACGAATAATCTCGTTGAACTATGCAAGTCGAGATGATCACATATGTATAATCCCTCCGTCACAGGCTATCCATATTATACCGGGATATAGATGAGAACGTGAAATCCTTAAGGTATAATATAGTCGACTTACAAATTTATGATTAATAAATAATACTAGGAACTCGCTTCCGCAGTGTACCACAACCATGGATTTAACTGATCGTAAACACATACAGAATACATATGCCATGTACACAGGACTGACAGATTCTATCTTAATACACACTGAATATCATGAGCATCTATCAATACCCGATGAAAAGGTGGAGGTCTGATCTAAATAGGTCATTGACGTGACAGTCATTAAAGTGTGGAGGATAACTAATATGTTCACCGTGGTATCTCAAGTCTAAGGACCACTATGCTACTCAACTCGAGAAGATTCCTATTGACGTTGGTGTACCATCTATTAGGAAATATTCGGTGAGTCGTTCAGTGTTTATCGAATAAACATCTACATGTCTATACGCGTCTCTGAAGACTTATGGCTCATTGGGATAAACCATCAGACCAAGTCTTGATAGACAACATGTAATGGTCTCGGTGGATTTTACTAAATCAACCTGTGTCAGTAAATCTTGACCATAAACTATATTTGAGAATATAAAACTTATAGTGACGCTTCATAATGTCAATTGGAACTTATGTTGTTACTATACACTACGTTGTAAATCCTTGGGTCTTTGTATATATGTATATATATATAAATATATATATATATCACTAAATCGGATTTAGCTTCAATCAAATCAAATTAGATCGAATATATATAAAAAGCAAGAGGTGCAACCATAAATATGTAATATTATAGAAAATGAATTATTTGTATTCATGAACCGGACATAAATATTATCCGAAATGGCGCTCCAAACACTAACCCTTGCAAGTAATACATAAGACTCCCAACCTGAGGGAGGTATGTAAACAAGTGAACCGGCAAAGGCATGCCATAGCTCAGAATTGATGGCTTTCCTGCTCCCTAAAATCAACCAAAACCAAATCTACATGAGACACGCAAGAGAAATACAATGACATAGAGTAATTGAAAGCCTTTGCTTTTATATTTGGGTCTCATATTTGTTAATCGGTTTTAGGGGTTGTAGGTTATACATGTATTATTTTATTTCATTAAATTGTATCCATTTGATATAATGATGGATATTACGTGTATACGAGATACATATATTGATGGTGATTTTGTTACCAAGATTTTGAACAGTACGACAATGGCAGAGATGTAATTTCTCCTTTTTGGAGGACGAATGATCTGAGGGTATTAGTCACTCTTCAACCAGGCATGGAGTTCGGACCCAGCTTCCCGAATCTGACTGACCAGAGGACACAACATGATGCAGGTTTTAGATACCGACAACATAATAGCTGAAACCGACCACATTAGCTTGGTAGCTTGGTTCAGCCCTGTCTTTCCTCTTGAATTATTAGATTGAGCTCGGATATTTTGGGTCAGGTCAGAAATAGGTGGAGTAGTTCAGCACAATGTTTGGCCGTCCTCATGACGCTCGACGTGTGATTATGATCGTTTGGACTTTTCCCCCTGACATGTATTATCGTACGAGAGATCTTTACAGGTTGTCATCATCATTGTTGAGTGTGGCAATGTATAAAACATAGTGATTTGACTAGGACTCAGAGGGCAGACTTGCTTTCGGTGAAGCAGTTGGGGCATAGAGCCCGTCAATTAGCCGAAGATTAACGTGGCTTACGTCATAGAGATATGGGAATAGTGTTGTATTTCTCTAGCATATAAAGAGAAGGTAGTGTCATTTGTATGGGCGAGTCAGTGAAAATCTTAAAAAGAATACCAT
>SKCR01005609.1:0-25688 GCA_019454045.1 Zanthoxylum bungeanum | reverse complement strand
CCTTTACAGATCATCAACGCCGCCATGGCAGTCACTGCCATCAAAAATGAAGACAGCAGCAACTACTTCTGCCATCTTCTTCCTCTTCGTCGCTGCTGCAGCTTTTCTTGGCTGCTTTCATTCTGTATGTCCTCCTAAACTTCCTTTCAATTCATTTATTTTTCCTATCTAGCGTGATGAATTTATTTTTCCTATCGATCATGGATTTGAACACTAGAAATGGCCTCTCCCTGAACAAAAAGAGGTAAGGTTACCTATATTAGGATTTTTTCGAACCTAATTTATAACGAGAGTCTTGTACACTAGATTCGTTAGATAACGAGTTTGAACACCGAAAACAACCTCTCATATTGAACAACATAATTAAAGCGATTTATATCAAAAAAATTTCCTAACCTTTATTTATAACAATATTCTTGTGTACTAGATCTGTTAGAACATGAGAAATGATCTATTCCTTAATAAATAAGGATAAAACTAACTTTTCTTAAATCTTTCTTATATCGAGAATAGTATGCATTGAAACACTTTAAATCATATATTTCAACACCGAAAACAACATTTCTCCGAATAAATAGAGATAAAATTACCTACATCGGGATTTTACCTAAACCGCATTATCCGCTACACTACTACTCGTAGTTCTTTGCATGCATGGCTTCCGAAAATTATTTTTTCTTTTCAATTGATTCACAATCTTTGCAGTCTACATTTTCAGGAATTGTTCCTCAGAAACAAAATTTAACCAATGCAAAATTGCCCATCAAACAAGAATTTAACCTCCAATGCACAAAAGAAAATGCACCACAAGCAAGCTGCCCCACTACATATCCAGCAACACACAACCCCACAAATCCTGACCGTCCATCAAATTTAAGCACATGCCCATCCTACTTCCGGTGGATCCACGAAGATCTACGGCACTGGAAAGAAACAGGGATCACCAAAGACATGATCGAACGGGCGAGAAAGACCGCCCATTTTAGGCTGGTGATAGTAAAAGGGAAAGCTTATTTGGAGAAGTACAAGAAGTCCATAGAGACAAGAGACAAGTTCAGTTTGTGGGGAATCTTGCAGCTGCTCAGGTTTTATCCTGGGAGATTGCCTGATTTGGAGCTCATGTTCGACTGTGATGACCGACCTGTCGTCCGAGCCTTGGATTTTCAAGGCCCAAATTCAGGCCCACCACCTTGTTTAGATACTGCTCCGATGGATCCAGCTTGGATATTGTTTTCCCCGATTGGTCTTTTTGGGGCTGGTAATTATTTATTTCTCACTTTCCCTTCTGCTCACTAAATATATAATATATATATATATATATATATATATATTTAAAAAAAAATCAATCGTATACGTATCAAATTTGGGTATATCATTAACATATGCCTTATTGATTATCAATAAATTTTTTAAAATAATAAAATATCATATTTTTTGAAAAATTTAATAAAAAAGCTGATTTATCATTTCTTTTTACTTTAGTTGTAAAATATTCGCATTTTAGACATCAATGCCCTTAAATAATCTATCGCCCTAGACTTGCGATTGACATGTCGGATTGTAGATCACTCGTTGATCATCTATTAATAGCTCAATCTTTGGAAGCTTGATGTGTCAATTGCTCATTGATAGCCCGGGAAAAGCCCGGGCCGGGCTTGGGCCCGGACTGTTTTTTGGGTCCGAATTTAAAAAAAAAAAATTTAAAATTTAAAAATATAAAATACTTAAAAAAACACAACAAGACATTTATAAATAAATCACAAGTTTGATTGATAATTAACAATTTAAATGTTAAAAATAAATAAAAATGATACAAACATATTAAAAATATATATATATATATATATACCCGGGCCAAAATAGGAAAGCTCGGCCCGGGCTTTTTCCACCCCGGGCCGGATCGCGGGTTAAACTGCCACCCTTAATTACGGTTACAATTTTTGTTATTTCAAGGAGGTTCATGATATTTTGAATCTTTCTAAAAGAGGTTTAGGATTTCTCGAAGTATCCTATAAATCCATTGCTCAAAGTGGGGTACGTAACAATTTGATGTAAATATATTTTTGCATCTAAAATAAATCTTATCAATTTAGTTAATTAAGACCCACATAATATGTAATAAATTGTATTAACTATTAATCATGTAAATATATTTTTGGTTAATTTTTAGAGTTAAAATATAACTCTAGTAATTGGATTTGGTGAAATGTGTTTTTGGCAGGGCTGAGATAAATATAAGGCCATGGAGTATTGTGTTGAAGGATATTGAAGAAGGGAACGAAAGGACCAAATGGAAGGATAGGGTACCCTATGCTTACTGGAAAGGCAATCCACATGTGTCCCCAGTTAGAAAGGACTTAATGACGTGCAACGTCTCTAAAGAAAATGACTGGAACACTCGCCTTTATGTCCAGGTAAATATTTCTCTCAATATATTTATTTTGTTTATAATAATATCATAGACGCCGCGCGGTATAAAGCTTATCCACACATACGATTGATTGTGACCTAAAATTGGAGTTTAAAATCTAAATAAATTATATTTCTTTTATTATTTATCGGTAGAAACTATATTTTAAGAACTCACCTAGAACTCCTAAAACTCGAGGACACTTAACAAGCACAAATTTAGGGCGGCTAGTAAATAACAAAAAAGTCCATAATTTATGTTAATTTAAAGGTTATATTCTCATATTTTTAAATAATTTTGTTACGTTCTGCACAATTTTATGATTGTTTCATCATGAATCTATTGTCAGCTTTTATAATTTCTATATTTTAGTCTTTTGTCGAATCAAAATCTTGGTTCCGCCACTGGAACTGCCATGAATAATATATCTATTATGAACTAATAGTATGATACATGTTTCAATAATTTTAGGACTGGAATCAAGAGTCAAAACAAAATTACAGGCAATCAAAAATAGGAGATCAATGCACCCATAGGTATAAAATTTACATTGAAGGATGGGCTTGGTCAGTAAGTGAGAAATATATTTTAGCTTGTGACTCAATGACCTTGTATGTAAGGCCACAGTATTATGATTTCTTCATCAGAGGAATGATACCAATGGAACATTACTGGCCAATCAGAGACAGCAGCAAATGCACTTCACTCAAATTTGCTGTTCATTGGGGAAACACTCACAGTGAAAAGGCAGAGGCCATTGGAGAGGCAGGAAGCAGATTCATAAGAGAGGATTTGAAGATGGATTATGTGTATGATTACATGTTTCATTTGCTAAATGAGTATGCAAAGCTATTGAAATTCAAGCCCACAATTGGGGATAAAGCAGTTGAGATTTGTTCAGAGATTATGGCTTGCCCTACAAGTGGGACTGAGAGAAAGTTCATGGAAGAGTCAATGGTTAAATCTCCTAGTGATTCAGCTCCATGTTCCATGCCTATGCCTTATGATCCTTCTGCTCTCAAGAATTTGACTGACACAAAAGTTGAATTAACAAAGCAAGTTGAAGCTTGGGAAAATGAATATTGGAAAGAAAAGAAACCCTAATGAATATTTGTTGTATTTATTCTCTTACAGTATGAACTTTTCTTTATTGTTTTTTTTTGTTTTGTTTTTTATTTATTTATTAGCTTAAAGGAAGAGTAAATAAAGAGTACTAAATAAAAAATAATATTGAGTTTTCAAAAATAAAGAGTACTAAACGAACAATAATATTTAGTTTTCAAATAATATTTTATATTGAATGGATGAATGTCACCTCATTACTCATAAATGATTTATGACAAAAATTATGATTTAAGTTTCCCGTTTAATTATTTTGCATCTTTATATTGGTTTTAGTTTCATTCGCCATATGGGCGAAGTCAGGATTTTAACTCTAAGGGGGCCAAATTATAAGTTATACATGGGTCAAAATAATGATTTTACACCTAAAACTAATAATATTATCAAATGTTTTAAAACCCCGTCGATCAATGATCGCGATTTTATATATCGAGCATGCAAACACACATATCGCTCAAGTAATACAGTGATTGAAAGTCAGATATTGTACCCACAATGACTTAATATTTATCTTATTAATATCAAGATTAATTTACTTAACTTAAACTAAACTATTAGGGAAAATATTTGAGTAATTAATCTAAAAATTCAATTGAAAGAATAAATAAAATACACACAATCATTGGAGCTAAACTTTATGCGCGAGAAGAATTTAGGGTCGTAATAACTTCACCGAAACATGCAAGCAATGTTTTCACACACTTTCCATTCAATTAGGTTGTTATTACTAATTATTAACCTAGATTCCTAAAATATTCACAAGCCTCTTCCGATGGTCAGATGAAAACATTCAATCTAAGCTAATTAACTATATGTCCATGTCAATTAACTTAAACCAAATTCATTAAGAACAAGCTCTAATTTTAGCTACGTATGCCCACTAGGTATATTTCTATCATGCAGAGAAATTCATTCAACAAATAAATCACACATTATTATTCCAACGGCTGATCCAAATTTCCTCCGTCGAGTTCCTAATGATTTACCAAGATTATTATATTGTTTGCCAACAAATAAAATAAACATTTATAGCATAAAGAATAATAAATAATCCATAACAAACCCAAAGAACATAAATATTCAACTTAATTAGTAAATATATTTGGCTCCATTACAACCCTAGATCTAATGAGTTAGGTACTCATGATAAACAATAAATACAAGATAATCATTATTACAAAGTAAGAACTTGTAAAAGATAACAGTAGAGAGAAAATGGAAGAAAGAAACTCTCGTTTACAATCTTCGATTTCAAACTCCACTACTCGTTGAAGCACTCGTCCTTACCTTGATCTAGGTGTTCTTCTTTCCTCTTGGGAGCTCCAAAATTATGTTTGATCTCTTTGGAGGCGGTAAAAAATTAGGTTTTGAGCCTCATTCCAACTCTCTTGTGTCTTGGGACGAAGTGTGGTTTATATAGGGAAGACTTAAAAGTGGTTCATTCTCAAGGACGATTCTTATTTTTCCCTCAGCGTCGTGACACAAATTGATTGGAGTCGCGACGCGCACTAGGTTTAATCATCGCGTCGCGATGTGCTATGACCCGAATCGCGATGCGCAAGTCGGTGAGCTCTCTACCTATATGTTGATGGTGTTTTTAGGCACTATGGTATTTAAGACAGCACGACAGGGGCAAAATGGTAATTTCTCTTTGGTCAAGATCATTAATACCGACCCGACCACATGAGTGAGTGGCCGAGAACATTATGATCCGATAACCGACCACTTTGGTTCGGATGACCGGGCAATTATCAGGTCGACAGCAGCATTCTCAGTACAAAAGACTATTATGACCGACCACATGAAGACCGAGCATAGGGCAAGACATGTTCGGGAAAATAAGGCATTCTATCCATATGAGATAAGATAATAAGTTATCCTACTTTCATGGGGTACGCTAGTTAGTCAATGTCCTAGTATGATAAAGGAAGTAAATGTAGTTTTTGGCTAGGAATCCTTATGGAAAAAGTGAATAGGTTTGACTAGGAATCCTTATGGGAAAAATGAATAGTTTCAACTAGGAAATTCTTGTACAAATAGGAATATGATTTCTTCACCATTATAAATAGGAGGGTAGAATGAATAGAAACAGAAGAACAAAAAGAGAGAATAAGAGGAACAAGTTGAGAGCAAGGTAGAGTTGAGATCAGAATCACCAAGCTCTAACTTGTAAAACACAAAGAACGGTCTGAGAAGCGCATTTTGAATAATAAAAGTATCATCTTGTTTGTGCCCGTGGACGTAGGTCGGATCCAAATCCACCGAACCACATTAAATCTCCTTGTTGATTGGTGTATTTATCTGTTTTTCTGCTAAGTTTGCATTTGGTCCCCCATAACCAAACAAATTCACTATTGAAGGAGGATTTCCTCGGGAGTGATATTCCAATATTACCCTGAGACCAAAATCCACCGTCAACAGTTGGCGCCGTCTGTGGGGAACTAAACAAAAAGCACTCGCGTAGTAAGACAATGGCAGAAGGCGGAAATCACCAATCGTCGGGGAATCCGGCCACAGATTGGATGAAGAAGATGGAAGAAAGCATGAAATCCATGATGGATCGGTTGGAGAGAATGGAGGGAACGAACAACGAGAGACCAGACATCGGAGCCAGTCAAAGAAAAAGTGAAAGAGCAGAAGGAAAAGGGTGATAGACACAAGTGAAGACGATAGACCCAGGAGGAGGGGCCCCTATGGGATAAAATCCGTAGTTGTAGAAAAAGATTCGCAAACAGAGGACACGTGGGAAGAAGAAAAAAAGAAGACCATCACCGGATCCCTCCTATGACAGTCTCTACGACTTCAGAAAAGAGGACATGGAGCATAGCGAAAGTGAGCGGGAAATTCCAAGGGATGAGGAACGCCGCACCCGGGGCAATAGACACACGGAGAGGCACAGGATACGACATGGCGGTGCAAGCAGCGAAATAAAATCTTGGTTAAAAAAGGAAATGACCAAGTGGGGAGTAGGCCTCGGGACCGATGCATGGGATGCCCGAGATAGTGAGGAGGAATCTCCCCTCGCGGAAAAAATAAGGTCGGCAAAATTCCCAAAGCGATTCAGCATGCCGACCATGGCACCCTACAAAGTCCACTCTGACCCGAAATCACACATCGAAAGCTTTGTCTTGTTGATGGAAGTCCAGGGAGTAGTAGGAGATGTCATCTGCAAAGTGTTCCCCCTAACTTTAGGTGGACCTGCCATCCTATGGTACAGAAGTCTGGCTCCGGGGAGCATCAGAGGCTTCACACAACTTAAGAAGTCGTTCATTCGACACTTTAAAGGGGCCTGCGTTCCCAAAAAGACGATTGGAGAATTAAGACTTATGAAGCAAGGAGATGACGAACCCCTGAAAATTTTATTGAAAGATACCACAACATGGTACTGGAAGTCGGATGATATGAGTCCCTAAAAGCCCTAGAAAGCTTAAAGGGAGCCCTAAAAGTTGGGAGGCTATGGACTCATCTGAGAATACAGGACATGCCGGATTATGCCACCGCCCTAGAGGTAGCCCGGAAGTTTGTCTTGGTAGAAAGCGAAGAAAAGATCTCCCGAATGGGGACGGCCATTCGGGAAAGAACAACAAGAACAGAGGCTCCCCGACGACCGGACAGGGAGTTCAAAAGATTCAATCCAAAACCCAAAGAATTCAAACCGATACCTCGAAGAGAGCAGGAAGGAAGGGTCGCGACCCAGGTGAATCATGTAGTCCGAGAAGAAACATATATTCCCCTGAGCAAACCTCCAGGGCGAATCATCATGGAAATACAGGAAAAAGGCCTCTTGATAGAACCCGATCTCAGGAGATTCCCCACAGATAAAAGGAACCAGAAGTCTTACTGCGTACATCATAATCTGAGGGGGCACACAACGGACGAATGCAAGGATCTGCGGGAACAGATAGAAGACCTGGCGAGGAATGAATATTTAAATAAATACATTGACCATGAAGTTATGGCGACTAGGCAGAGGACACATAACACTGACCAGAGATTCTAATCGGTCAGGAAAAAACTATAAACGCGGGAGTCAAAACGTACTAGAAATGGAACAGGCCCCGGGATTACAAGGTGGTCGGTCGGTATCAAACAATCCCCACAAATGAGCCAAATATAAAGTTTTTTCTCGAAATATCCCGTAGAAGAACGGTAAGGAGGACAGTATGTCCCCAAATATGAATAAAACCTTTTTCATCCGCTTTCTTAAAAACAAAGTTGAAAGCCATTTACAAAAACGGGGGACATACTCGACGCCCACTACAAAAGACAGTTGGCACCAACGCCGCTTCAACCATCGGCTTGAGGCTGGATTTTGCTCCGCCGAGGACACTTAGTTTTTCAGCTCGGGGTCGGGGTACGTCCCACCGAGTCAGCCCTTCGGACTGGGGACGTAACATTCCCCCAGGTCCAAGTGCCTTTTTCAGCTCGGGGTCGGAGGACGTCCCACCGAGTCAGCCCTTCGGACTGGGGACGTAACATTCCCTCAGGTCCAAGTGCCTTTTTCAGCTCGGGGTCGGGGTATGTCCCACCGAGTCAGCCCTTCGGACTGGGGACGTAACATTCCCCCAGGTCCAAGTGCCTTTTTCAGCTCGGGGTCAGGGGACGTCCCACCGAGTCAGCTCTTCGGACTGGGGACGTAACATTCCCCAGGTCCAATTGCCTTTTTCAGCTCGGGGTCAGGGTATGTCCCACCGAGTCAGCCATTCGGACTGGGGACGTAACATTCCCCCAGGTCCAAGTGCCTTTTTCAGCTCGGGGTCGGGGTATGTCCCACCGAGTCAGCCCTTCGGACTGGGGACGTAACATTCCCCCAGGTCCAAGTGCCTTTTTCGGCTCGGGGTCGGGTTACGTCCCACCGAGTCATGCTCATTGGTCTGGGGACGAGACATTCCCCCAGAACCAAGTATCTCTCTTGGCTCGGGGTCCTCAGGGACATACTCGATGCATAGGGTCCGTGAGAAGCATAGCACGGGGAGAGATGATACCCCCGTGGCGATTGCTTACTCCAGTGTTACCGAACATAAGGAGGAATATGCCCTTAATGTGTCGAACACTCTTTGATCCTCACTTACCCGATGTAATGGATCCGTGGGAAAGCATAGCTCTGGGGATGATGATGCCCCCGTGACGATTGCTAACTCCAGTGATGCCGGACCTAAGGAGGAATATACCCTTATTATCCCGGACACTCTTTGATCCATTCATCATTTGGATCCAAGAGAGGCGCAGCACGGGGATGCGTTACGCCCCTGTAGCGTGTGCCTGCTCCAGCGTGGTAAGGAGGAGCCCTCGTACAATACAGAGGCTCCACAGTGACCCGACGTATAGAGGATGTGCCCTTACCATTCAAACGCTCTCTCCTGATCCAAATCCTGGTTCGCCGGGACACTGAATTGAAAGATTCAGAATTGTGTTTTGGAGGCCTCGGGCAGGACGCTGTTTTGAGGCATCCGTGCTGTTGTTTACATTTGTAAAAAGTTTTCTTTTGGGACAAGTGCCGAGTCACCCCCCCTTTTTGGTCTTATTTTTCAAAGTTTTGATTTTATTTTTCACTGGTCTGGCAAGGGGACGCCCGTGCCAGATTCGGTAGGGCTTCACAAGGTTGATTCAATTCCCTTTTGAGCAAGTCCCAAAGATTACCTGGCTCGGGGCTGGATTTCGTTCCGCCGAGACCACGTGGTTAATCAGGCTCGGGCTGGATTCGTTCCGCCGAGGCCACTTGGTTAATTGGCTCTCGGCTGGATTCGTTCCGCCGAGATCACTTGGTTTCTCTCAGCTCGGGGTCGGGTTACGTCCCACCGAGTCCGTCCTTTTGGTCTGGGGACGTAACATTCCCCAGGGCCAGGTGTTCATCTCAGCTCGGGGTCGGGTCATGTCCCACCGATTCCGTCCTTTTGGTCTGGGGACGTAACATTCCCCCAGGGCCAGGTGTTCATCTCAGCTCGGGGTCGGGTCATGTCCCACCGAGTTTGTCCTTTTGGTCTGGGGACGTAACATTCCCCCAGGGCCAGGTGTTCATCTCAGCTCGGGGTCGGGTCATGTCCCACCGAGTCCGTCTTTTTGGTCTGGGGACGTAACATTCCCCCAGGGCCAGGTTCATCTCAGCTCTGGTCGGGTCGTGTCCCACCGAGTCCGTCCTTTTGGTGGTCTGGGGACGTAACATTCCCCCAGGGCCAAGTGTTCATCTCATTCGGGGTCGGGTGACGTCCCACCAAGTCCCTTTTTGGTCTGGGGACGTAACATTCCCCCAGGGCCAAGTGTTCATCAGCTCGGGGTCGGGTCGTGTCCCACCGAGTCCGTCCTTTTGGTCTGGGGACGTAACATTCCCACAGGGCCAGGTGTTCATCTCAGCTCGGGGTCGGTCATGTCCCACCGAGTCCGTCCTTTTGGTCTGGGGACGTAACATTCCCCCAGGGCCAGGTGTTCATCTCAGCTCGGGGTCGGGTCATGTCCCACCGAGTCCGTCTTTTTGGTCTGGGGACGTAACATTCCCCCAGGTCCAGGTGTTCATCTCAGCTCGGGGTCGTCGTGTCCCCCGAGTCCGTCCTTTTGGTCTGGGGACGTAACATTCCCCTAGGGCCAAGTGTTCATCTCAGCTCGGGGTCGGGTGACGTCCCACCAAGTCTGCCTTTTGGTCTGGGGACGTAACATTCCCTCAAGGCCAAGTGTTCATCTCAGCTTGGGGTCGGGTCGTGTCCCACCGAGTCCGTCCTTTTGGTCTGGGGACGTAACATTCCCTCAGGGCCAGGTGTTCATCTCAGCTCGGGGTCGGGTCATGTCCCACCGAGTCCGTCCTTTTGGTCTGGGGATGTAACATTCCCCCAGGGCCAGGTGTTCATCTCAGCTCGGGGTCGGGTCATGTCCCACAGAGTCCGTCTTTTTGGTCTGGGGACGTAACATTCCCCCAGGGCCAGGTGTTCATCTCAGCTCGGGGTCGGGTCGTGTCCCACCGAGTCCGTCCTTTTGGTCTGGGGACGTAACATTTCCCCCGGAGCCAAGTGTTCATTTCAGCTCGGGGTCGGGTTACGTCCCATCGAGTCGGTCGTCGTCAGCATAAGGGCAAAGCATTGTCTCCACGGGTAGATATCGGGATCCTCGTTGACTGAGCACATGAGGGTGGCAGGAAGGACCATATTTACAGCCAAGGCATTTTTCTCTGCGATTCCTGGAATGACCACCGACGAATTCATCGGCACACCATTTTTTTTATAGTTCCTGGCATCAACTCGCAAACTCGTTGGTACCGAGAACTAGGGGACAGATGTTGATGGTGTTTTTAGGCACTATGGTATTTAAGACAGCACGACAGGGGCAAAAATGGTAATTTCTCCTTGGTCAAGATCATTAATACCGACCCGACCACATGAGTGAGTGGCCGAGAACTTTATGATCCGATAACCGACCACTTTGGTTCGGATGACCGGGCAATTATCAGGTCGACATCAGCATTCTCAGTACAAAAGACTATTCTGACCGACCACATGAAGACCGAGCATAGGGCAAGACATGTTCGGGAAAATAAGGCATTCTATCCATATGAGATAAGATAATAAGTTATCCTACTTTCATGGGGTAAGCTAGTAAGTCAATGTCCTAGTATGATAAAGGAAGTAAATGTAGTTTTTGGCTAGGAATCCTTATGGAAAAAGGAATAGTTTTGACTAGGAATCCTTATGGAAAAAGGAATAGTTTCAACTAGGAAATTCTTGTACAAATAGGAATATGATTTCTTCACCATTATAAATAGGAGGGTAGAGTGAAGAGAAACGGAAGAACAAAAAGAGAGAATAAGAGGAACAAGTTGAGAGCAAGGTAGAGTTGAGATCAGAATCACCAAGCTCTAACTTGTAAAACACAAAGAACGGTCTGAGAAACGCATTTTGAATAATAAAAGTATCATCTTGTTTGTGCCCGTGGACGTAGGTCGGATCCAAATCCACCGAACCACGTTAAATCTCCTTGTTGATTGGTGTATTTATCTGTTTTTCTGCTAAGTTTGCCTTTGGTCCCCCATAACCAAACAAATTCACTATTGAAGGAGGATTTCCTCGGGAGTGATATTCCAATATTACCCTGAGACCAAAATCCACCGTCAACAAGGAGATTTCTATGACCCGAATCGCGATGCGCAAGTCGGTGAGCTCTCTACCTATATTTTCTTCATGAGCGCGTCTCGATGTGCAAGACCGAGTCGCGACGCGATGTCTGGAGTCACGACGCTCAAGCTTCTGCGTCGCGATGCAGACAGTTCCAGCAACTAATAATCTCGTAATTGTTTATGGTGTATAAAAATCTCGTAATTGTTTCATATTTGACAACTAATAATCAATTAATATTTCTATCTAAGTACATTCTTTATTTTCATATTCGAAAACTAATAATCAATTAATATTTCTTTTTATCTAAGTTATAGATATGTAAATTAATGATCAATTAAGATTTATTTCTAAACTAAAAATCTCGTAATTGTTTCATATTTGGCAACTACAAATCAATTGAGATTTCTTTCTATGTAAGTTAATTATTTACTTTAATATTTGGAAATTAAAAATTATTTAATATTTCTTTCTAAACTAAAAATCTATTAATTGTTTCATATTTGGCAACTACTAATCAATTGAGATTTCTTTCTATGTAAGTTAATTATTTACTTTAATATTTGGAAATTAAAAATTATTTAATATCTCTTTCTATCTAAGTTCATTATTTAGACGTAGTTGGGTTGTCAAAAAATAATGGTTTTCAAAGCGTTATACCCATGTTTGATTTTGAGGAGATAAGAGATTAAAAATTAAATTTGGACTAGTCAATTCTTTTTTCTTTTTTTTTTTTTAAAGAAAAAAAAAATAATAAACAAATCAATTCATGTAAATTATCTATTTATTTTTTTAAAAAAATGGTCTCAAAAACCTAACAGACTTAGACCGGGTCACCGGTTGAATCCATCGGTTCAACAGATCTGACCCAATCAAACACGATGTGGGTTAAAGGGCTCACCTGAATCATGCCTTAAACCAAACCCCGGTTCAAATAATTGGATCCGCCTATTCGACCCCGGTTTTAAAACCATGATATCATCATATCTAAAAAAAGGAAAAAAAATAATCAGATTTTACAAATGTATAGTTGGGATTAGGGCATCCTTTGCTCTTACAAGAACTCCACCTTAATTGGCCACATGTTTTGTAGAAACGCAGTATAAAAATGTTTTTGTGTTTTAAACAAACTTATGGTTAAATTCAGTATATGCATTATGCATATATAAAACAGTAATAAGAGAGAGTTGTCCTCGAGATGTGTGGTTTGGTGGTGTAGGATTCAAGACCTCACATTGAGGTCCTGAGTTCGAATTCAGGGAGTGCGCTTCTTATAAGAGTCTGAGACAGGCGAGGATTTTACTTGCGTCGTGGCCCAAAATGAGAGAGATCACTGCAACTGCAAGTCGATTTGTGAAGAGATGGACATCAACAACAACAATTTCTTTATCCTTCTTTGCCATCCTCTTCACTGGTTCCATTCTTTATTTTGCAGATTTTGTAAGTATATAATCCATCTACTTGCCTAATTATTTAAACAGCTTCTCTGCTAGAAAAGAAACTTATATGACGCAGATTTAACACACTAGCTAATGAATGCATGACGTGTGTTAATAAATAATTTTCCTCTCTATTATTATTAGATAATTTCAAATTTTATGTACATATATGTGAAAATTCTTGGTGAAAATACTGATGGTTAGTGACGATGAATGAATTTTCATTTTTTTCCTGCATTTTGCTTAATTATTAATAATCAATTGTTTTTAGAACACGGTTCTTATTGTTGATAAATGACCATTGTTCTTGCATCATAGAGTTAGAGTCAATAACTAATTATTCAAATTACTAGATAAATTTTGACAATATAAAGGAATTATTATTTATTTAGAATTCCAAGTTGACGGATTTTCAACTAGTTTAAGAATGAATTTAGAGAGTAACATATTGTTATTGAATTTTATTATTTTGTCTATAATAAAAAATTTACCTTGTGTGTATTTTTAATATTTTTTTATTGGGTTATTTACGTTTCACTACTAAAGTTATGATCAAATAACAATTGGGTACTATGAATATTAACATATTACATTTTACTACTAAACTTATAAAAATTTAACATTTTACTACTTTTCCATCCAAACCGTTAGTTGACCATGACATCATATTGACATCCTAAGGATAAAAGAGTCTTAACACACACATTATTATAAATTATAAATATTATAATCAACGGTGGTAATCGTACGGCTGAATATTGGAAATAATGATTTTTGAGTATATCTCTTTTATTGTTATACTTTAAAGTATTTTGGTTATTATGAGAATTTTAATTATTAAATTATTTGGTAAATTAAATTCTTTATTTTATTGGGTTATATGGATAATTTAGAGATTGAAGTATTTTTATAAATGTGATTGTTGATTGTATTTCTTTTATTGTTATATATAAGATTTAAATATGTTTTTTAAAGGGTATAATTATAATTTTCACTTTTATTTTATTTGGAGGATAAAACAGTATTTTTAAAGGTCAACTGACGGTCAACTAACGGTTTGGATGGAAAAGTAGTAAAATGTTAAATTTTTATAAGTTTAGTAGTAAAATGTAATATGTTAATATTCATAATACTCAATTGTTATTTGATCGTAACTTTAGTAGTAAAACTTAAATAACCCTTTTTTATTTTTACCACCTAGATTCCTAATAATTTTAATCCCATTTCATTCTTGACATTAAAACTGTAACCCAAAAAAGTTTTATAAGTTTAAAAATCACGTTCATGCTTAGTAAATTTCGAACATTAAAATTATAATATTAGAGATATAATGCGTGATTCAAAAAAATAAAGAATTAAACGATAAAAATGAGAAATATTTTTCCTGGATTTGATTTATATGTTTATTTGTTATTTAGTGTGTTATTCCAGGTTCTCTTCTACTGGAGGGACTATTTTCGTCCGAAAATTCGGAAGAATCTCTTCAAAGTCCAATCAACTGCACATCCCACAAATTATCAAAATCATGTCCTGGAAATTATCTAAATCTCCAACAACCAAAAGCTCAGGAAATTCCGGGAGGCAAATGCCCCGAATTTTTCCGGTGGATTCATAAAGATTTAGAACCCTGGAAAAACACAGGAATTTCCAGGGAATCGATTGAAAGAGCCAAAAAACATGCAAGTTTTGGACTTGTGATTATAAATGGAGAAGCTTATATTGAGAAGTACAAAAAGATTTATCAAACAAGAGATCTTTTTACAATATGGGGGATTTTGCAGCTTCTTAGATTGTACTCTGGAAAAGTACCAGACTTGGAGCTTGTGTTTTTGTGTAATGATACTCCTATGATTAGAAAAAAAGATTATCAAGGTGCAAATTCAACGTTGACGCCGCCACCGCCGCCGCCGCCGCCGGTTTTTCATTACTGCGGCCATCAGGAGTCTCTAGATATTGTGTTTCCAGATTGGACCTTTTGGGGTTGGTAAAGCCTCCATACATATTTTGTTATATGGAAATTAATTTTTATATTTGAATATTCACTTATTTATAAAAATATCAATTTTTTTTTAAATAAATTCATTTTTATACCTAAAGATTCAGTCAACTTATTTATTTACACTTTTAAAAATTGAATTAGGGCCACCGCTTCTTGTACCTTACTACTCTTACCTATAAAGTAGCTCTATCTAGCACCGAAAAACTTTGGGTATAAAATCGAATTTGTTTAAAATTTTCAAATATTTTCATACATAAATCAATCTTCAAATATAAAATTGATAATTTCTCATCGGTTAATTTTTAAAGTTTTGTTTTGTTTATATATGGTAGGGCTGAGACCAATATAAAGCCATGGAACAGTATACTGGAGGATATAAAAGAAGGAAACAAGAGGACAAAGTGGAGAAATAGAGTACCCTATGCTTATTGGAAGGGGAATCCATTTGTGTCAGACAACAGAGTAGATCTTTTGAAGTGTAATGTCACAGATAAATATCAATGGAAAACTCACCTTCATGTCCAGGTAATTTAATTTCTTAATGGCGTAATCCTGTAATTTCTTGTTACTGAAACTCTGTATTAGCCTGACAATGCTACGTGATATGGCGGAGCCAAGGGACAGTCCTGATTGTTAACGAGATAATTTTGATCCGTTTCTTCTAAAACAAAGAGTATTTACTATTTTTTATTAAAATCAAATTTTATTCCTACTAAATTAATGTTTTGACTACGCTACTGTCGCTGATTATAAGATGAGTAATATCGGCCACTAGATTATACTCTCTGTCTTGATGGATTATTTACAAAATTTTCAATGTTCAGGATTGGAACAAAGAAAGTGAAGCAGGATACAAAAACTCAAAATTAGCAGATCAATGCACTCACAGGTTAGTTTTTATATACACACACATGAACCCCTAAAATAATCATATATATATATATTATTGTTTCTGCTTGCTTGTAAGATTTTGATTATTTATTTTTCTTTTTATGGAGATATAAAATTTATGTGGAGGGAAGGGGATGGTCAGTGAGTGAGAAATACATATTAGCTTGCGATTCAATGACCTTGATGATAGAGCCTAAGTATTATGATTTCTTTTCAAGAGACCTGGTGCCATTGCAACACTACTGGCCCGTTAGAGATTCAAGAAAATGCAGAGATATTAAATTTGCTGTTGAGTGGGGCAACAATCACAGTCGCCAGGTAATATATATATATATATTATAAAAAAAAAAAAAACATGTTCTCTGAACACAGTTTTATGAGATTCAACGGCGCATATTAACGAGTGTCATAAGAATATTTATTAAGGATTCATTTTTAGAAGTTTTCACATCATTTTTATGGGGAATGTAAAAAATTATCAAAATATTAAGAGTAATGATATACATACATAAACTTTTACTTAAAGTTTCTATACCCCTCTCATTGTACTCACTGTAGCTACAGTGAGAGGGGTGTAGAAACTTTAAGTATAACTTTAAGTATGTTTATCATTTTTGAAATATTAATTACTTTTTTCTTTTTCCCATAAAAAATTTCCAAAAATGGATCTTTAACGATTTCCGTAAGAGCACTCATTAGCATTTTCCTTATATATTTTGGGCATTATATAGAACCTTGAGTCCATTTTCCTGCACAACTTTATTCTCATATGAGGCCTCCTCTTTTCTGAAGCTAAACCTTGACCCATGAAGCTAGTTAGGTATTGAGAGTAAAAATTTGGCTTAACCTGATGGTATCCTTTGATATATTGTAAGAAATTGCATGGCTTGTAGCGTCAGGGTTCAAGGTACAGCTTCTCAAAAGAGAAGGCTCTTATGGGAATAAAACCATACGGGGAAATGGGCCTAGACACATCTGTGTTACCTAATACTGACAAAAGGTAAGTTTTCTCGATTCTCTCACTGTAGCTACAGTGAGCTACAGTAAATTCTGTAGCTACAGTAAGAGAGTTTGGAAAACTTTAGGGATAAGTGTGTGTAAGTATATCATTTTTATTAATACTCTCACATCAATGCCATGAACTGCAGGCTAGGGCTATAGGGCGTAGAGGAAGCAGATACGTGCAACAGAAGCTGAAAATGAAGTATGTGTACGATTACATGTTTCATTTGTTAAGTGCATACGCCAGGCTTCTGAAATTCGAACCAAGGCTACCAAAGAGAGCAAAGAAGGTTTGTTCACAGGAAATGGCTTGCTCACAAAAGGGGTTATGGAAAAGCTTCATGGGGGAATCAATGGTGAATTCGGCTAGCGAATCACTTCCATGCACAATGCCTCCTGCTTTTGAACCGCTGGCTCTTGAAGCTTTTTTGGAAAACAAAGAGATAATTAAGAGACAAGTGGTAATGTGGGAGAAAGAATTCTGGGAAAGTCTTAAATTCGATTAGAAGAAGAAGCAGTGGTGCCTGGTGGAGGTAGGATTTTATTTTAGAGGTATTTAAATTTTGTCAGATAAATATTTATTATTATTTTTATTTTTAAAAAATTAGAAAAAATATGGGATTGATATTGGATTTGGACTTTAACATGAGCAGCCTACTTCTGGTGCCCGCCCATTTGTTCCTTGTTCTCCATCTACAGACAAAAGGAAGTGCATTGCTTGGGTTTAATTCTTCTACATTTGTAAACTGAAGGGAAATTGGTGGGTTTTGATTGATAGAAGATAAGACCGTGGGGCTTTCAAGTTTCATTTCTGTTTATTATTATTATTTAAAAAAAAAAAAAAAAAAAAGAGACGCATAAGAGTCGAATATAGGTGCCGAAATGAAAATTCTCGAGTGCTAACCAATGACCACTACACCAAAAGAAATAAATGAAAATCATTTTTCCTTTAATATTTATTTACTTAAAATCACAACCCAAACCGATTCGGACCGAATTTGCAACCAGAATTAAACCTAATTGAATTTAATTTGGTTTATGTTCGGTTCCATATCACCAAACCAAACAAAATTGAAATCGAATAGAATCCGAACCAAATCCAAATTTAAACCGATTTGCCCATCTCTAATAAAACCTTTTAACATTTAAGAAAATAGACATAAAACTCATAAGGTTTCAAAACAGACAATCCCCCTTTCCTTATCAGATTTTGTTTTTCCTAATAGTTAAATAATTAGTAGAGAAAGACATGGACGAATGCATAATAAATATACTAAATTATATTTTTCAATCAAAAATAACAAAATTTATTAACGAATGATAGTCGGTATCTATTTTTTTTGAAACATTAATAATTTTATTTCCATTTCTCTAAATATTGGTTTTCAAGTGTCATTTTCGCTTTAATAAAAAATATATGATTAAAAGAATCAGAGATCACCCAAGGATAAGCAATGGGATATTTTATAAACTATAGAAGATTTAATCGATTATTGGACCAAATATAAGGACTTGAAGTGCAATTTCCCTAGAATTAGTTATTTTCTACTCTTTTTAAATTTAACGTGGCTTTTATTGATACACGGAAAGAAATACGTTTTTTAGCATCCAAAGTTTTTGTATCATCGCCAAATATATATTTAACGTCGTCAAAACCTTAAAACTCTTACATATTGCGTCGCAAGGATCAACGAGGCTAAAAGTATAATATTTAACGTCGCCACAGGATATTCGACGTAAAAATGTTAACATTTAGCGTCGCAATAAATTTTTCGACGCTAAATATCAATATTTAGCGTCAAATATAGGTTGCGACTCTAAATGTCATAATTTTCAGTATCACTGCCTATATTATGTTGGAGTTGGTGTTTGGAGCGCCAATCCGAATAATGTATTTTACATTTTATTATTTATTAATAAAATAACTATATTTTCATTTCAAACCTTATTAATGGTAATGTCATTATGCATATTAGATTGATGTATAAATATGCTAAGAATGATGTCGACCTTAGAATAGTTATTTAGTAATACTGGATACTGTTAGGGTTGATGCTCAGAGTGCCAATCCGGATCGTATTTATGTCTGATTCATGAATACGATCAATGTCTTTTTCCATAATATTACTTATTTAATGGTAGCACCTCCTGTTTTTATATACATATTCGATCTAATTACGATTAGATATCTAATTATGATTAGATTGAAACTAAATCTGATTTAGTGATATGATTATATTAGACAAAGACCCTAGGATTTACAACTTAGTGCGCAGTTACAACGTAGTTTGTAATTGACATTGGGAAGCGTTAGTATAAGTTGTATATCCTTAAATAAAGTTCATGGTCAAGATTTGCTAACACGGGTCGATTAGTAAAATCCGCTGAGACCAGTACATGTCGTATAACGTGACTTGGTCCGATGGTTTATCCCAATGAACCATGTGTTATGGGTGTTCACGGGTCGGGTTGGGTCGGGTCAAGGGAAAATCGGGTCACGGGTCGGGTCATGGAGAAGTGGCACCCGATCGGGTTGGGGTCGGGTCGGGTCATTTTAAAAAAAAAAATTAATGAATTAATTTTTTTGAAATATAAATATCAGTTATTTTATGTTCCAAAAATATCATATATATAAAATTTTAATACAAAAAAAAGTAATAAACAAATGAAATAATAATAAAAACTTTAAAAATAATAATAAATATTTTAGAAAAATAATAAAAATTTTAGAAAAATAATAAATTTGTATAGGGTCGGGTCAAGGGGATCAAACCCGTTGCACAACCCGAAAATTTCGGGTCGGGTCAAAATTTTGTAAATTTTTTTATGAACCCGCGCGGGTCGGGTCGGGTCACGTCGGGTCGGATCGCGGGTTGACCCGACCCTATGAACACCCCTACCATGAGTCTCGAGAGACTCGTATAGACATGTATGTGTTTATTTGATAAACAGTGAACGACTCAGTGAAGATTTCCTAATAGATGGTACACCAATGTCAATAGAATTTTTTCGAGTTGAGCGAGCATAGTGATCCTTCGACTTGAGATACCACAGTTGATATATGAGTTATCATCTACACTTTGATGGCAGTAACGTCACCGATTAATTTAGATCAGAGCTCCGTCTGTTCGTTGGGTGTGGACTGATGCTCATAATATCCAGTGCGTATTAATATAGAATCTGTCAGTCCTGTGTACATGGCATATGTATCCTACACGTGTTTACGATCTAGTAAATTCATGGCCGTGGTATAACTTCGAAAATCAGTTCCGAGTGTTATTTAGATATCGTAAATTTGAAAGTCGACTATATTATACCATAAGGATTTGATGTTTTCATCTATATCTCAGGTATAATATGGATAGCCTGTGACGGAGGGATTATACGTATGTAATGACCTCGACTTGCATAGTTTAGCGAGATTATCTGTGGTCGTTATAATTCATGAGTGAGTGAATTATGGACACGAAATTGGATTTCGTGACGGATAAACCTAAACTTATAGAGTCCTACAATATGAAGTGTACTCGTTGAGCACTTGGGCAACGCGTTATGAATAATACAGACTATTCATAATACTTCATCGGATTAAATGAGTTAATTCGACTAGTTTAATCGGTTAAACGAAAACACATACTTTAGGGGATTTTGGTCAATCGTAATTATTGTGTATTTGTATTTGATACATAATTTGATTAGATACACATTAATTAATTGTCAAATGAGACTTTGAAACATGTGATTAATATATGTATTTGTTATTTAATGTAAATAAAATACATATATTATAATAATTATACTAATTAATTATTTAGATATTTAAATGTTAAATATATGAATAGTTAAATAATAATCATATTACATAAATGTTATGCAATATGTTTAATTATTATTTATACATGTGGCATGTTTTAATTAAGCTTAAGTGTGCAAATTTGATTTGTCAAACTTAGAGCTTATCTTATCTTATTTTTAATTTAATGAAATTAAAATGTAAAAATGACTAATTTACCCTTAGAAAGTCGGCAACTTGGTTTTAAAAAGGTAAAAAAAAATTTCTTTTCTCATTTTAACCTAGCAATGGCCGAATACATCCTCTTAAAAAGCTCTCAAATATTTCTTGATGATTCAAGATGGAGAATGAAGAAAATCAAGAAAAAAAAAGCTAAGGAATTAGAGGATTAAAGATAATTCTATAAATTCCCAAGCTTAGAAAATATGTTTCTTATTTCTTGATGATCTAGTGAGATCCTAGGGTTTCTAATTTTCTATAAATTTGGGGTTTTTTGGTTTGGAGGATGAATTGGAAGGCTTTGTACATGTGTGAAGTTGTTTTGGATGATATTATTATAATATTGATTCAATTTTATCATTTGATGATAAGTTTCCATTCTAAAGTATTATGACCACTCTTGTAATGCCTAGAATTGTTCTTGGGTGCTTCATTGGTGGTGACTTGGATTGGTGTTGTGATTAATTTGATTAATGTTGAAAATGTTGGATTAAAGCATGAAAAATTGATTATTTTTGTTACAAAATCATATCAGAAAAAACTGGAT
Source organism: Zanthoxylum bungeanum (assembly GCA_019454045.1). Classification (NCBI taxonomy): domain Eukaryota; kingdom Viridiplantae; phylum Streptophyta; class Magnoliopsida; order Sapindales; family Rutaceae; genus Zanthoxylum; species Zanthoxylum bungeanum. The sequence goes on along the minus strand of SKCR01005609.1, from coordinate 4,170 downwards.
TTATTGTGATGAAAATAATGTCATATAAATATATTGGATGTGTTTTGGGTGTTGGAACAATTGCCGAAAATTATTTCGGAGTTGAAATAAATGAAAATAGTGAAAAACGGCGTTACCGTGTGACTTTTGAGCCAACCAAGTGATGGCTACCCAAACAGTGAATTTTTCACCGGTCGGGCAGCCCATGAACTGCCCTAATACTATTGGGGCTAACCTGGACAGCCCCCATGTGTATTGGGTAGCTGGTTCGGTCAAAAACGTGTTTTATGCCATTTTACGGAAAAATATTTTCGTAAAAATTTCACGACGTTTCTTAATTATTTATGTCGTTATTTGATATCGAATAAATATGTTTAGGTGAAATATGAATAAATTATTCATATTGAATATTGAATAATTTATTCGGTAATTTAAAAAGTTTTAAAATTATGATTTCACCAGAACCGCGAGCTTCTGCTGCGCCCGCGCCAAAACCCCAACAGATACTGGGTGGTCCGACATTGGGATAGTATTACTATTATAAACTATAGGAACACATGGTGGATAAGACACAGAACCTAATGCAGGGCAATCAACATTTGGATGATGAAGAGCTTTTGTAGGAAACGATTTTCCTTAGTGCGGCGGAAGTTGCTTGTGGTGGCACCGGTCTGGTATGGATCTTTAAAATTTTTTTTGTCTTCTCCCTTGTTGTAATAGCCAAGATCAATCCTTTTGATGTCCAACACTTGGATCAACCACTCGATCTTCCGAACTATGACTCGAAACCAACAAACCGAAGTTTGGGCTTCACTCATAAAGATTAAACCTCTAAACTATTTAGAGATTTAAGATGTCACAAAGGTGTTTGGCTTTAAGAATTTCACAACACTTGTGAATGCTAGAACTCTCTCTATTTTCTCTCAATTCTTTCTCACAACAATTGTGTGAATGAATGCAAAGTGTTCACCTTAGAAGTGAGAGAAATGGTAGAGTTTATATTCTCTTACATAAGCTAACTAACCTTGCCATTAAGCATATAATGCTTTCTTCCAATGGCCAACACAAAAATGTGAATGTCATACCAAAGCATAAGAAACGTTAAGCTAAAGACAAAGACTTTTTCATTAAGCATCTAATGATTTCTTTCAATGGCAAACACATAAATGTGGAGACCATACCAAAGCATAAAATACATAAGCTAATGAAAAATATATTAGGTGTATACGAACCATGTAATAGACATAATTGCTTGGATGACATGGTAAGTCATATGGCTTTGTCTTCAATGGTAAATAAAAATCAATATCTTAATAATGATTTATTTACCTTCAATTATGTTGTAGTAATTATCTAATAATTATTACTAACTTGATTATCTCATAATCAATACTTGATTATCTCATAATCAAAGAATTTTAGAAAACATTAAGTTAAACTAATTTAATATAGTTTTCATTTGTGACAATAAATATTATTAATCTCATTAATAATATATAAATATAATGTGAGCATATAATTATACAATCTACTTACATTAGGTTTGCTATAGTTAATCGAGCTAGCACGTGGACCAAATGAACTTACAGTTCCGAGCTCCAATAATTTCGAAATATTAATTAAACTCTTTAATCAAATATTACGAATTATTAACTTCGCGTTATTCCACTAAAAACTCGAAGTTAAACTCCCGTTACCGTAGATGGATAAAATAAAACTGAACATCTTCGGTGTCCATCGATATAGTCATTACATATGGATATAGCCCTTCACGAATATCTCATAAATAGAGCTGGGTCAAAATTCCGTTAAACCCCTCTAAATATTTTATCTCTTAAGCACCATTGATTCTATAATGAATAATTAATTCATAACAATTATGAATATAAAACTTTCTATTCGCAATAGAAAAGTTGAACGCTCAAATTGTTCAAGTCCCGAATCAACTCTTAAGAAGATATTCTCATACTTCCCGTAAGAATGAGTGAATTCCATATCTATGTAAAACGTTCCCAGCTACACAACAAACCATATCCCCAAAATACGTAGTTATTGGCTGGGAATGCAACACCAACCTCACCATATTAAATCAAAAGACATAACGTGTCATGCAGTGGTTCGTAGTGCACTCGGGATTAAGATCGAATCCATATATGACCATCTATTAGATAAAATAAATTTATTTGGTTAACAGATATCAAAAGAAATTCGTATTTATTTGAGTCCAGTCCTATATGATCTCATCATACAAGGTGTCTTCATTCCCATGTCACTACATGAACGATCCCGAATCAAGGTCGTCATACAAGTATAGAATGGACCGCAACTATAGATAAACCACAAACAAAGTACCATATTTGTTTGCTCTCTACGGACTATTTAGATTACTAACTCCAGACTTAAATCCTCTTGTGCATCAAACATACACTAAGTTTGAAGGTACAATAGTAATCAAGGTAAACAAGACAATTGGACAATATGCGATATAAATCAAACAACTTTGATAAAATGAATAATGCATTTATTATTATTACAATAATCAATTCTGTTTTACAATACATGAAGCTATAAGACATAAATGTCAACAATCTCCCACTTGGACTAGAGCAAATGAGACATGTCATGTAATCCTAAACCCTTTAGGTGACCTTCAAACACTTTAGCAGATAAGGTCTTTGTAAACGGATCAGCCAGGTTGTCTGCGGATGGAATCTATGTGACAACAACATCACCTCTTTGTACTATCTCCCTGATGAGGTGATATTTCCTCTCAATATGCTTACCTCTCTTGTGGCTTATTGGTTCTTTGGAGTTTGCCATTGCACCACTATTATCACAATAAAGTGTAAGTGATTTATCCATATCTCGAACAACTTCCAGATCGGCCAAGAAATTACGGAGCCAGACTACTTCCTTAGCTGTTTCACAAGTGCTACATATTCAACCTTTATGGTGGAGTCAGCAATACAAGATTGCTCTATGCTTTTCCATACTATAGCCCCCACTTAAGGTGAACACTGATCCAGATGTTAATTTTCTTGAATCGACATCCGTCTGAAAATCAGAGTCTGTATATCCTCTCATAATCATATCCTGACTTGTATATATAAGCATATAATTTCTCGTTCTCCGAATATACTTGAGAATATGTTTCACCGCTACCCAATGATCTAATCATGGGTTGGATTGAAACCTACTGACTACTCCCACTGTAAAACATATATATGGTCTTGTGCATAACATAGCATACATAAGAGTTCCAACTGCTGAAGCATAGGGTATATGTCTCACCTCCTCAACTTCTTGAGGTGTCTTAGGAGACTATTCCTTAGACAAATGAATTCCATGCCTGAAAGGTATATTACCTTTCTTGGAATTCTGCATACCAAATCGCAGAAGAATCTTGTCGATATAGGTTGCTTGAGACATTGCCAACAGTCGTTTCTTGTGATCCCGAATGATCTGGATCCCAAGTACATAACTTGCTTCTCCCAAATCTTTCATTTGAAATTGGTTAGCTAGCCATATTTTTATGTCCGATAATATATTTACATCATTACCAATGAGTAAAATATCATCGACGTATAACACAAGGAAAGCCACATTCCCATCAATGATGCGCTTGTAGACACAAGGCTCATCGATGTTCTGCTCAAAGTTATAAGACTTGATCGTATTATCAAACCTTATGTTCCAAGATCTAGATGCTTGCTTAAGTCCATAAATGGACCTTTGCAACTTGCAAACCTTTTGCTCTTGACCTTGGGTAATGAAACCCTCTGATTGTACCATATAGATACTCTCATCAAAATTGTCATTCAAGAATGTAGTCTTGACGTCCATTTGCCAAATCTCATATATACATGGCAAAAAAGCCCGGGCCGGGCCTCAAAATTCGGGCCCGGGCCGGGCTCACCCAAAACCCAAAAAAGCCCGGCCCGGGCTTAAAATAAATAATTAAATATTTTTTTATAATATATATATATATTTAATTAATAATTTATTTTATAATTTTTTATAATAAAAAATCGGGCCCAGCCCGATGACAACCCCCTCCCAGACCTAATTTTATTTTAACGGGCTCGGGCCGGGCTTATCAAAGCCAGGCCCGAGCCCAGCCCGTTGCCATCCTTAATCTTATAGTCATAATATGCGGCAATGGAAAGAAGAATCCTGATGGATTTAAGCATG
>SKCR01005608.1:0-25862 GCA_019454045.1 Zanthoxylum bungeanum | reverse complement strand
TCCGTTATATTCCTCTAATTATTTTTACCTTAAGTACCATTGATTCTCTAATGAACGATTTATTCATAACCATTAAGAATTTTAATATTTCTATTCGTAATAGAAAGATTTGAGCGCTCAAATCGTTCAAGCACCAAATCAACCCTTAAGAAAGATACTCCTCTACTTCTCACAAGAAGGAGTGAACTCCATGTCTATGTAAAACGCTCCCAGATATACAAGAGATAATGCCCCCAAAATACGTAGCTATTAGTCGGGACTGCTACACCAACCTCACCTTTGTAAATCAAAGGACATAGCCTGCCATGCATGAGTTCGTAGTACACTTAGGATTAAGATCAATCCATATATGACCATCTAGTAGATCAAAATGACTTTCTTTGTTTAACGGATATTAAAAGAATGTCATTTCCATCTGGGTCCAGTCCTATATGATCATATCATACAAGGTGCCTCCATTATCATGTCTCTACATGGACGATCCCGGATCAAGGTCGCCATACAAATATAGAATGGACCGCAGCTATAGATAAACTGCAAACAAAGTACCCGCTTTGTTTGCTCTCTATGGACTATTTAAGATTATTAACTTCAGACTTAAATCCTCTTGTGTATGACACTCATACAATAAGTCTAAGGGCACATAAGTAATCTAGGGTATTTAAGATGATTAATAATATGCGAAAATTAACCAAACACATTTATAAATGAATAATGCATCATTTTATTTCAAAACACATAAAGCCATTTACATCATATGTAGCTCTAGGGCATACATCCCAACAATCTCCCACTTGCATTAGAGAAAATGGGATATTTCACGTAATCCTAGACCATTTAGGTGACCTTCAAACACTTTAGCCGAAAAGGTCTTTGTAAAGTGATCAGCCAGGTTATCTGCGGATGAAATATTTATGACGTAACGTCTCATCTCTATACTATCTCCCTGATGAGGTGATATTTCTGTTGGAAATTTCTAAGCATCCCAAGATCAAATAAAGCAATGAAAACACATGTGCGAATACATCACAGAGTTGCGGAATACTCACAATGATCGGTTGAGTCGATGCGGTGATGAACAAAACTCATTTTCTGCCTCCTCCAAGCTTGGCAGTGGGCTATTTTTGTTGTCCTTTGAATTCATCCATGGATGTCCTTTGAAGCTCCAAGCTTTGGTTCTATGCTCATGGGTGGTTTCCCTATCACCTTCGCATGTCTCTTTGAGTGCTAGCTCTTGATGTTTTTTGCCACAACAACATCACACTTTGCTTCCCTTTTTCCTCCATTTTCATGGTCAAACCAGTGAGTTTTTGAGAAGAAAAATGGCCTGTTGGCCGAGAGAGAAGAAGAAGAATTTTGGCTCCAAATACGTGAACCAAGGACAGAAAGAGATGGATGATGTGTTGTAATGTGTTAAGTGTATCTAATACACTTCCTTTGATTTCAAAAATCAAAATAAAACAAATACAAATGATTAAAATAACAATAAATGTCATTCAAGCTTTTAAGAGCTTTCCATCAACTTCCATCAAGTCACATCAATCAATCAATCAATTGTCACATCACTCAAAGTGACATGTGATTTGACGCTTGATGTGACTAATGATTTGACGCTTGATTGGAGTTGCGTGCCGCACTCAAATTCGAAATGCGAATGCGCTCACAAACAATCCCGGGCTCGGGTTCGCTAATTCTAAATTAACGAATTTACCTTTGCGGCGCAATTAAATGATTATGCCTAGCGAAATCCCTATTCACGTCGCTAAGGAATTAATTCTAAATTAACTCGTTCGTCCGAATTAAAAACTAATTTTAATTCCGCGTCGAAATCCAATTTCGTATAATATATCGAATATATTATTTTATCGATTAATTCCAAATTAATCGTTTTCTCTCTTTAATTGATATTTTATCCTAGATAAAATATCTCCGTAATTAATCTCAGATTAATTTTCTCTCTCGTCTAATTAATCCCAGATTAATAAAGTGCAAGTCATACGTCATCGGTGAATCTTCGGGAAGCCACCCATGAGATCCCCGGATATGTTGGCAGTAAATTCGGTCGTTGGACTATCCGAACACGTAAGTACCTAGTACTACGTTTATACCGATTTACAAGACAAGGTTGGCTTCTAGCAAAGCGCCATGCCTACCCAATTCTCCAGAAACATGCTTACAGGAATAAGCGATCTATATCAGGCGTAGTATACGTAGTATTGTGTATTTCGATCCAGTATCAGATATTTCACGTGCTAGGCCTGGGGCTGGAATTGTGTCTGCCCCGTACGAAGCACATATCAGATCTCTGGTAACTAGTCTCTATAATCGGATAATCATGACCTAGTCATAATATCCCGATAGCTCGAGCATATAAGAGAACCAGTTCCGTATCGTACGTGACCATCATCTCCACTATGACTGGAGTGATACTTCCATCTCGACATCACACCCAACACACTACGATTCTCAATATACCCAGCAGAGGAGTACGCAGAACCTGTTAAAGCCCTGGATGACCACAACCAAAGTATATTGATTGTCGCAAGTATTAGCGGTGCAACTCTCAAGTTAAGACCAAATACACCTACCCTGATTTCGGACTTCCATAGACACATAGTCATACTACCAATGGAATTATGTGGGGGTCTATCCAGAGCGAAGCTGTTTCCCGTACCATCGGTAAAACACAACCTCCTATTACATTTGCATGAGTATCGTATACCTAAATATATGAGAACTATGCCGTTGTGCCCTCACAACACGCACAAATGTAATACTAGTCTTTTACGCATTATCGATGTCCAATCTCGATAATACTCCGACTAGGGATTTTTAATGCTTTATCCTTCGTGGACTGATACTGTCTCATATCATTCTCAATCCAGGAACAAATCATAGGGACCTCCTATCATTTATATATCTTGTTGATCTAATCATAAATGATAAGAGAGCATTCTCCTTTGTCACATAGTTAATTTGTACAACAACACCATGATCTGTACAAATAGTGACGCTATGGGCCATAATTGTCCAACAATCTCCCACTTGGCCTATAGCCAGTCACTCGAGTGTCTTACACCTGAACTATGTATGGTTGGCTCAAACTACTGAGAAAAAGCTTTCGTCAGCGGATTTGCATGATTATCATCTGATGCAATTTATTTGATCATCACATCGCCACGATGTATGATCCGAACAAATCATATGAATATCGAAGTATATATCTGGATCGTTGATGAGACCATTAATTCTTTAGCATGTGATGTAGCCTAGCCTAGCTGCTAACAGAACTATATCTAATCTAATTAGATTTATTATCGACCCAGAAGGCTTCTATTGCTGCCTCAGCTGCAGCAATAACCCGCATTTGTTGTTTATTCGGTAACAGTATCTTACTTGGAAGATTTCCAGCTCACTGTTCCGTTATTCAAACTGTATAGTACTGTTGTTGCGACTTATAGTCGTCTTTATCGGTTAGGAAACTTGCAGTAGTGAACCCAGTCACTTCAAGTTTTCATTCTCCATAGTATAAGACATCATCCTTAGTTCTCTAAGATACTAAGTATGGTCTTAACTTCTATCCAGTGACTATCACTAGGATTGACCCGATTGTGAATTCATATGCTCAAAGCGTATGAGACACCTGGTAACGTACATTTTTCATTGTACGAATTCTCGGAGAGTTTTTCCGAAAGCCAAGCTTTCACCGATCGTTTTATGGGAATATCATTTCCAAGAAATGATTTATATTATCATTATTTATAGGACATTTATTGTCAGTGCGCTCCCACTAACCTTCTAATATACACAAGAATCATTTCGTTTTGAATTAAATCATACTCCATTATGATTACATTAAAAAGATAATTCTAAGAACCTATCTTTGCTTCAATCCAAACATGGATCGAATAACCTGCAAACCTTGTTTGTTAGTTTTGGTTCGACAAAACTGTCAGGATGTTGTAAACATCCTCCAAAAGGTTTCCTTTTCAGGAAAGCGATCTTCCCGTTTCGCTGCCATATTTCATAAATGAAAAATGCAGCATTAGCAATCATTATCCAAATGGATTCATCATGGAAACAGGTAAAAGGTTTCATCGTAATCGACACAATGTTGATAACGATACCTTTCCGTTAAAAGCCTAGCTTTATACGTTGGCATGTTGCCATCCATGTATGTCTTCCTTGAAGACTTATATAGTACTAATAGGCACAATGCCTTTCGGTACATCAACTAGTATCCAAACATAGTTGGTATACATGGAATCCATTTTGGATTATCATGGCACTTTGCCATAATAGGGAGTCGATACCTTGTATCCCTTCCTCATACGTAGTCAGTTGGTATTCCCAAAAAGATAGACATCTTTATGAGGTGAGATCAGAAACCCATACCCAGGTTGTTTTCTGATTCTCTCCAACTTACGCGGTTCTTATGTATTCGAAGATTACTGGTAATAGTTTCATCCTAGATGAACTATTAGTGTTCCATTAAGGAATGGGTGCCTGGACCAGTATTACTCTGATTTTCATCGAGTCTTACTATCCTCCCACTTACTACTGCATATAGGTATTCCTCTTAGGAAAACTGCATGGTGAGCAACAATTAAATTGTTCTCTTGTGAGTTGTATAAGTACTATATTTATGGTTTCCCTTGGATAACCTACAATTGGCACTTATCCAATTTGGGTTCTAGTTTGGTATCATCCAAACATATGCCTAGCATACCCAAATATTCAGGAATGAGAAACCCGGTTTCTTTCCCGTTCATATCTAATATGATATCTATCAAACAGCTTTTATGGAACCTTATTCTAAATAAGTTCTGCACTGTTTATGCGTATCCGTTGAAGGAAATGGTAGCTCAGAGCGACTCATGATTAACCTTATCATGTCCAACAAAATTCGGTTACTCAGTTCGGACACACCATCAAATTGACGTGTTCCGGGAGGAGTCCTCTTTGAAAGAATACTATACTCTGTCAAGTATATTAGAAACTTATTGCTTAAGTATTTTCCATTACGGTCTAACCATGACGATATAATAATTTAGCCGATCTGTTTGTCTATTTCGTGTCGAAAACTCTAAAAGTTTCCGATTTGTGTTCCAAAAGAAACACATAACCATAACGCGATGCCACATCTGTAAAGGTCACGAAATATTCATATCCACCTCTAACCTAGCTAGACATGGGCCCACTTGCTTCACTATGAACTAGGGCTAACAGATCTGTGGTATTTGCACTTTTACCAAGTAAATAGCATTTTAGGCACTTTGCCCAATAAACTAGATTCGTAGACTTTATTTGAATAGAATCAAATATGTCCTAGTACCCACTCTTCGAAAGTGTGGATATACGAGTCTTGTTTAAAAGTGTCCCAGAGAACAATGCCACAATATGTTTCTTCTTATCAAATCAGTTTGAGCTATTTGTTTGTCATGTAATATATGTTTGAGATTTTATTTATATTCAAAATATAAATACTGTTATTCACATCTAATGTGTTTATCTCAATATCATCTTTATATAATAAAACACTTTAGTGTTCTAGGATATAAAGGTACATCCGTAACGGATTGAACACTGATATGGAGATAACGTTTCTAGTCAAACTAGTTACATTATAACAGTTTCCTAATTTAAGTACATACCCGAAGGTAGTTCCTAAATTTAGGTATCTACGGTTAAAACAGCGACTTTCGTCCCATTTTTAATTCGTAGAATAATCTCAACTGAAGTCAGTATCCTGCTCATAGTAGATTCTGAACATCAGTATATATTTATGTATCACACTAAGTATTTAAAATCAAATTTTAATACTAGTAGTGAACATATTTATGACAAACATATTTGAAGTCAAAGCCTAGCCCGTCTTCAATTCCTTTATCTTCCTAGAAGATTATAATGATTTTGCCTTTGCCCATTTTCCACAACCAAGAAGCCTTTGGCCAAGCCTTGGCCTTCCAGAATGTCGAAGTAAGATGCGCCTTGCACTTCTTGCCTTATTGCAAAGTTTGACTTTATCTCATTGAGAATAGTCATTAACTCTCCAAGAGTTTACTATTGCAATTTAGTACTTCTAAAATCTAAGTATAGATTTATGAAGATCCTTCAATTTCATTATCATACTTTAAGGATCTAATCCTTAGTTCTGATTTAAGAAATTAAGGAGTCTAATTGTCAAGCTTAATGGATTAAGCACTAAAGTTATCATTACATGAATCTTCCAAAGATCATGCTCTACTATTTGCTTAACTCCGGGCTTAGGCATAATATGTTATTTTATCAAATAAAGTAACTTATTATATTTCAGGACTATCCTGAAATTTATTCCCAATTTAAAAATTAAACCATTTAAATACATTTTCCCTAGGATTATGTTTTAAATGTCAATCTTTCAATTTTATCTTGATTCTAATAGTCCAACTATTTAGTCAATGATATAGGTACTATTTATTATTATGATTATTATAATCCAATTATAAAATCAACTATAATGAATAGTTTGAATACAGTCCAACTGTTTATTAAAACAACAATTTAAATATTAGTCAAACTAACATTTAATTTATTTAAAGAATGATATTTGTTTTGAGCCCGTATGGCAAGTAATTAAACGAATATTGCAAATCCAATTCTTGCCTCCCACTAATTTTCGGCGAGCCTCTAACCCTCTGTCGAGTACTCGGGAAACCTTGTTTCCTAGTGGGCTAGGATCTTGTTAAATATCACACAAACTTGACTATGGCCAACAAATTGTATGATAATTAACTAGGTAGATCTCTAAGATCAATTGGATCCAATCCAATTCCTAGATCCAGTAGGGGGATATCCAAGTCCGAAACATATATCTTATATATGCTAATATATCCAATATATTGCCTAACCTTTTTCTCTGAATCAACTAAGCCTTGGCTTTGGCACAACAAACTTAGTGATCCCAGTTAAGCGGAACCCATTGACCATGGAAAGCTTCGTAATCAATGTCGATGGACAAGAAGTGGTGTTGACTTTGGTCAACAAACCACAACTTGGACAAGACACCGATATGGAACAAAGCTCTCGTGATTCAAACACATCCTCGACGGACAAAGGCCTTGACTTTGGCCAACAAACCAATGACAGTCCTGGATCTTGAGTAAGAATCACTCAATGGAAGGAAAAACACTTAATATTTGTGAGGGTTTTTCAGGTGCAAATTGGCAACCAATTTATTATCTTTGTTAAGGTCTCATCATCATACACTCTTAAACATGCATTCTAAATACATAATAAAGCGCTTATAAATAAATAATAATGATATGCGGATGGATACTTTACACATCGATCCTAGATCAAATCTCTCCATTTCCTCTCTCCCGCTAGCACAAGTATTTGCTTCTACCCGTTACACTACACTTCTAAAGAAACCTCATTTACATTGAGGGGAATAGGTGAGAAGAGAATACAAAGAGTAAGGAGGTAATAAGGCTTGACACGCAGGTCCAATTAATAAATTCCAAAATTTTTACAACAATTTCTAAAATTTCCCCACCCATCTAATATCCATCCAATATACATTATTCATGCATCGCAACCATGTATTCACACAAGCATGTTATCAATCAATCTAATCCAATTAATTAATCTGATAATTAATGACCATCCAATGTTCAAACAACGATTTGATTTTGCGCGAGTCAAACTCGTTTTGCGAATAAGTACTCAAAGTACGAATTCTCGAATTAAATTAAACTACAACATTAAATCCAATTTAATATGTATTTAAATCTAATTCACTATTTAATTCCAAATTAAATACTACACTTTATTAATAAACCTTTACGACTTAAATTCCAAATTTAATCGTTACGGGTCTCAAAGCTCGATTAACGTCCAACGTTAATTTAATTAAAGTCCAATGGGCTTTCAATTAATTTCTTAAGGCGTGGACTTTTGGTCAACTCGTGTCAAACCCAATAACCAAAGTCCAATCAAGGAGTAACCCCATAAGCCCAGAAATCAATTTAGGCCTATTAGGCCCAATTAAATATATTAAGGTCCATTAGTCGCATTTGGGCTTTATGGAAGCGGTTTTTGGCCCAATTGGCTCCAACCAATTTAGCCTAAACCCATCTTTGTACAACCAAGCCCAATTAGCCCATTTACAACATTACAAGCCCAAATCCAATTTAAGCCCAAATAATTTAATTCCAAAAATTATAAATTTCTCAATTAAATTAACTAAAGTGTATTACACAATTAATTACCCAAATCTATATTTCCAAAACAAAAATTTGTACAATTAATCATGCTTATCAACATTAAAACATGTCCAACACATTTTAACAAAAAATCAAACCCAATACACATGCTTTAACTCTCGGCAAAATGGGTGATTTTCATGTCCAATTTTAAATCCAATCCAATTGAATCCAATTAAACATTAAATCAACATTTCTAATTGATTCCAACTCATCCAATGAATAAAAAATCAAAATACCAAGACATTAGGGTTCGTGTCATTTTCGGCCAAGCCACAAAATTTGGGGAAAATTGTTCCAAACATAATTTCTTGAAATTGATCCAATCAATCTTCAATTCAACAATATTTAAGCATACTAAATCATCCAATTTCATTACATCATGCTCAAATTCATTTTACCCAATTTTAACCATAACATATTTTTATGCTCAACCTTGCTCATAGATACCATTGTTGGAAATTTCTAAGCATCCCAAGATCAAATAAAGCAATGAAAACACATGTACGAATACATCACGGAGTTGCAGAATACTCACAATGATCGGTTGAGTCGATGCGGTGATGAACATAACTCATTTTCTGCCTCCTCCAAGCTCGGCAGTGGGCTATTTTTGTTGTCCTTTGAATTCGGCCATGGATGTCCTTTGAAGCTCCAAGCTTTGGTTCCATGCCCATGGGTGGTTTCTCTATCACCTTCGCATGTCTCTTTTTGTGCTAGCTCTTGTTTTTTGCCACAAAAACATCACTTTGCTTCCCTTTTTCCTCCATTTTCACGGTCAAACCAGTGAGTTTTTGAGAAGAAAAATGGCATGTTGGCCGAGAGAGAAGAAGAAGAATTTTGGCTCCAAATACGTGAACCAAGGAGAGAGAGAGATGGATGATGTGTTGTAATGTGTTAAGTGTATCTAATACACTTCCTTTGATTTCAAAAATCAAAATAAAACATATACAAATGATTAAAATAACAATAAATGTCATTCAAGCTTTTAAGAGCTTTCCATCAACTTCCATCAAGTCACATCAATCAATCAATCAATTGTCACATCACTCAAAGTGACATGTGATTTGATGCTTGATGTGACTAATGATTTGGCGCTTGATTGGACTTCTGTACCGCACTCGAATTCGAAATATGAATGCGCTCGCAAACAATCCCGGGCTCGGGTTCGCTAATTCCAAATTAACGAATTTTCCGTTGCGGCGCAATTAAATGATTATGCCTAGCGAAATCACTATTCACGTCGCTAACGAATTAATTCTACATTAACTCGTTCGCCCGAATTAAAATCTAATTTTAATTCCACGTCAAAATCCAATTTCGTATAATATATCGAATATATTATTTTATTGATTAATTCCTAATTAATCGTTTTCTCTCTTTAATTGATATTTTATCTGGGATAAAATATCTTAGTAATTAATCCCAGATTAATTTTCTCTCTCGTCTAATTAATCCCAGATTAATAAAGTGCGAGTCATACGTCATTAGTGAATCTTCGGGAAGCGACCCATGAGATCCCTGGATATGTTGGCAGTAAATTCGGTGGTCGGACTATCCGAACACGTAAGTACCTAGTACTACGTATATACCGATTTACAAGACAAGGTTGGCTTCTAGCAAAGCGCCATGCCTACCCAATTCTCCAGAAACATGCTTACAGGAATAAGCGATCTATATCAAGCGTAGTATACTTAGTATTGTGTATTTCGATCCAGTATCAGATATGTCACGTGCTAAGCCTGGGGCTGGAATTGTGTCTGCCCCGTAGGAAGCACATATCGGATCTCTGGTAACTAGTCTCTATAATCGGATAATCATGACCTAGTCATATTATCCTGATAGCTCGAGCATATAAGAGAACCAGTTTCGTATCATACGTTACCATCATCTCCATTATGACTGGAGTGATACTTCCATCTCGACATCACACCCAACACACTATGATTCTCAATATACCCAGCAGAGGCGTACACAGAACCTGTTAAAGCCCTGGACGACCACAACCAAAGTATATTGATTGTCACAAGTATTAGCGGTGCAAGTCTCAGGTTAAGACCAAATACACCTACCCTGATTTCGGACTTCCATAGACACATAGTCATACTACCAATGGAATTCCGAGGGGGTCTATCCAGAGCGAAGCTGTTTCCCGTACCATCGGTAAAACACAACCTCCTATTACATTTGCATAAGTATCCTATACACAAATATATGAGAACTATGTCGTTGTGCCCTCACAACACGCACAAGTGTAATACTAGTCTTTTACGCATTATCGATTTCCAATCTCGATAATACTCTAACTAGGGATATTTAATGATTTATCCTTCGTGGATTGATACTGTCTCATATCATTCTCAATCCAGGAACAAATCATAGGGACCTCATATCATTTATATATCTTGGTGATCTAATCACAAATGATAAGAGAGCAATCTCCTTTGTCACATATTTAATTTGTACAACAACACCATGATCTGTACAAATAGTGATGCTATGGGTCATAATTGTCCAACAATTTCCTCTCTATATGCTTTACCCTCTTGTGGCTTCTTGGTTCTTTGGAGTTTGCCACTGCACCACTATTATCGCAATAAAGTGTGAGTGGTCTATCCATATCTGGAACAATATCCAGATCTCCCAAGAATTTACGGAGCCAGACTACTTCTTTAGCTGCTTCATAAGCTGCTACATATTCAGCCTCCATGGTGGAGTCAGCAATGCAAGATTGTTTTATACTCCGCCATACTATAGCCCCACCACCTAGGGTAAACACTGATCCAGATGTTGATTTCCTAGAATCGACATCTGTCTGAAAATCAGAGTCTGTATATCCTCTTAGGATCATATCCTTACCGGAATACACAAGCATATAATCTCTCGTTCTCTTAAGATACTTGAGAATGTGTTTCACAGCCACCCAGTGATCAAATCCTGGGTTTGACTGAAACCTACTGACTACTCCCACTACAAAATAGATGTCTAGTCTCGTGCATAACATAACATACATGAGACTACCAACTGCTGAGGTGTATGTGATATGTCTCATTTCTTTAACATCTTGAGGTGTCTTAGGAGACTGTTCCTTTGACAAATGAATTCCATGTTGATAAGGCAGATTACCTTTCTTGGAATTCTGCATCCCAAATCACACAAGGATCTTGTCGACATAGGATGCTTGAGACATAGCTAACAGTCATTTCTTGCAATCCCGAAGTATCTGAGTCCCAAGAATATAACTGGCCTCTCTCAAATCTTTCATTTGGAATTGGTTAGCTAGTCAGGTTTTCACGTCCGATAATATCTTTACATCATTCCTAATGAGTAAAATATCATCGACGTATAAAATAAGAAAAACCACATTCCCGTCAATGACGCGCTTGTATACACAAGGCTCATCAACATTCTGCTGAAAATCATAAGACTTGATCATGGTATCAAATCTTATATTCTAAGATCGAGATGCCTGCTTAAGTCCATAAATGGACCTTTGCAGCCTGCAAACCTTTTGCTATTGACCTTGGACTATGAACCATTCTGGTTGTACCATATAGATACTCTCATCAATATTTCTATTCAAGAATGCAGTCTTGACATCCATTTGCCATATTTCATAGTCATAATATGCGGCAATGGATAGAAGAGTGCGGATGGATATGAGCATGGCTACTGGCAAGAAAGTTTCCTCATAGTCAACTCTATTTTTCTGGGAATAACCCTTGGCACTAGCCTAGCCTTGAAGGTTTGTGCCTTCCCATCTGCTCCCCTCTTCCTCTTGTAGATCCACTTGCAACCTATGGGTTTAACTCCATCAGGTTGGTCTACAAGTTCCCAGACTGAGTTGGAGTACATGGACTCCATCTCTAGGTTCATGGCTTTAAGCCATTCCTCATTGTTAGAATCATCCATTGCATTAAGATAGGTCAATGGATCATCTATATCATCGCTAGATACGACAACTTGTGCCTCTCCAACCCCAAGTTAACGATCAGGTTGTCGTACAACCCTCCCATTACGTTTAGGTGGTAGATCATTCTGAGGAACTTGCATCTGACGCTCATATGTCAAAGGTGCTATGTATTTATCAACTATCGTTGACGATGGTGTGCTGGTCGAACCAGGAAGTAACTCATCGAGTAACACCTTATTTTGAGGCTTGAACTCCCTCATATAGTCCTCCTCCAGAAACGTAGCATTTATCGATATAAATATTTTGTTATCATCAGGACTATAGAAGAATCCACCCATAGTCTCCTTAGGATAGCCTACAAATAGACACACCTGAGAACGTGATTCCAACTTTGTAGTCTTGTTCTTCAGCACATGTGCTGGACACCCCCATATGCGGAAATGTCGTAAACTAGTTTTACGACTATTCCACAACTCTAAGAGAGTCTTAGGAACAGATTTAGGTGGAACTACATTAAGGATATACATTGCTGTTTGTAGTACATATCCCCAGAACGAACTGGGTAGTAAGCTATAACTGAACATAGATCTCATCATGTCTAGTAGGGTCCGATTTCTCCTCTCTGCAACACCATTTTGCTATGGTGTTCCAGGTGCTGTGAGATGGGATATTATCCCATTCTCAACTAAGAATTCCTCGAAGTCTCCATCAAGGTATTCTCATCCATGATCTGATCGAAGAGTCTTGATTGTTTTACCTAATTGGTTCTCAACCTCAGCACGATACTCTTTGAACTTTTCAAAAGTATCTGATTTGTGATGTATTAGGTAAATATACCAATATCTAGAATAGTCGTCAATGAATGTGACGAAATATTCATAACCACATCGGGCTCTTACATTAATCAGTCCACAAATTTCCGAATGTTTAGCTCAAGTGGTTGACTGGCTCTCATACCTTTTCCAATAAAAGGTCTCTTGGTCATTTTCCTTCTAAACAGGATTCGCATACTGGTAAAGTTCCGAGCTTTAACTGGTTAAAGGCTCCGTTCTTTATCAATCTGTCTATCCGATCAAGGTTGATATACCAAGTCTAAGATTCCATAGATATGTGTCATCGTGAGAAATCTTTGGCCATTTAGTTTTAGGTTTCTCAACCTTAAACATTTCAGCGTTGAGCAATGACCTATGTGTTAACGGTCTTAACACATACAAGTTATTTTCTGAGTTTCATGTGCATATAGTTAATCCATTTCTACCAATAATAACTAAATTGCTATTAAAAGAAACTGAATAACCATCATCCAAAAGTTTAGAAAGGGAAATCAAATTCCTGCGAAAACCAGGAATGAATAACAGATTGTTCAAATTTAAATAACTGTTATTTGTAAAATTTAAACTAGAAACTCCCACTGCTCTTGCTGAAATGGTATCCCCTGTCCCGACCCACATGGTGTAGTCACCTTCAGCAAGGTCTCTCCATGAACCAAGTAGCTACAAAGAAGAACAAACATGGTTAGTGGCTCCAGAGTCAACAATCCAGGTGGATTTATCATCCCCCACTAATATAGATTCGATAACGAGTAAATCATATTTACCTGTTTCCTTTTTCTCCTTCAGCTCAGCAAGGTATTTATGACAATTCATTTTCCAATGCCCATTCTTGTTGCAGTGGAAACATTTTCCATTGGGCTTGGAATCCTTGGAGCCTTTCTTGTTATTGTTCTTCTTCTTTATGGGCTTTGCCTTAGCCTTCCCAGTGCGATTTTTTTCATCTTTGCAGATTTAGAAGACTCGGCAACATTTTCCTCAGCACTGGACTTACGAGGATCCACAAGCATGGACTCGTAATGGGTGAGCTCATTAAGCTGTTGGGTCAAAGTAAAAGTCAACTTGTTCATAATATAGTTGCTTTTACACTGCAGAAAACTCTTCGGAAGAGTTTCCATAATCATGTTCACCTGGCTACGCTTGTCAATACGAGCTCCATGGGTTTCAGCAGTGTTGAGATAGGTCATCATCTTCAAGACCTGTTCTCGGACTGATGTCCTATTGTGGGAACACAGAAACTGGACGACGCATGCTGTCCCAGGCTCGCGGCCCGGTCGGGAGTACGGAGTAGCCACGGGGGACTAAACTGGAGAATAATGGAGTCGCCACCCGGTGTGAACCGGGAAAATGAGATTTAAGGCCGCACTCACCCCTCGCAAGGGAAGGCCTCAAACCATTGGGTTCGGAATGGTCCCTTACTCATGCCACTTGTAATGAAAGGATTTATGTAATAATTTAATCAGGCTTAAGTACCACTTATTTCCAAGAGTATCATGCTTCTAAATTCACATGTACAAAATAAAACTTACACCTAAGTTTACATATATTTCACATTTAAGATTGCATGCTTGAAAGTACATCAAATGAGCAACAAACATACAACTTCACTGGCATATTATATTCAAGAAAACACAAGCACACATACTAGCCACACAAGCACACATGTGAGCACCTTCTCAAGTGGTACGTGGAATTGTATCCCAAGTACAGACCGTACTACCGTCCATTCGAAATCGGCTACGGAATTTATGTCTGGGTTTCCATCCGATATACCACAAGAAATAATACTCAAATGTTATCATGACATAGGTATATGAATCGTAATACATTAAACACATTGTATTCATACATGTGGGGATAGCTACTAGGAAAACTATGTATGAAATATGATGAAAAGGACTCAGTTCAGTGGGTGCGTATTCGCGTAGCATTTGAAAACGCGTTCGAACGGTAAACAGAAGGTTCGCGTTCGTATAGCGTTCGAGAACGCGTTCGAACAGAACCAGACCCGATGCATGATAAAACTAAGAAAGTGCGTGTGCGTTCGTGTAGCGTTCGAGAACGCGTTCGAACGGTAAACAGAAGATTCACATTCGTATAGCGTTCGAGAACGCGTTCGAACGGAACCAGACCTGATGCATGATGAGACTAAGAAAGTGTTGTGCGTTCGCGTAGCGTTCGAGGACGCGTTCAAACGGTAAACAGAAGGTTCGCGTTCGTATAGCGTTCGAGAACACGTTCGAACGGAACCAGACCTGACGCATGCAACACAAAGAATAAAGACAAAAATGTCAAGCTCAGTATGTCCAATTAAACGTATCTTGCATTCAACCGAACACACATCAACCGGTGCTGCAAAGCATCGTGGTAAAGGGCTTTGACCCCTCCCCATAGGGGATCTTTCATTCCACTTACTAAGCCCATGCGCTCGATTGAATCATGCATACAAAGAATTAAAAGCAATAATATCAAGCTCAGTATGTCCGATTGAACGTATCTTGCATTCAACCGAACACACATTAACCGGCGCGACAAAGCATCCTGGTAAAGGGCTTTAACCCCTCCCCATAGGGGATCTTTTATTCCACTTACTAAGCCCATGCGCTCGATTGAATCATGCATAAATAAGCAACATGCAGAATTTAAGTGACAAAAAAAATAGATAAACCCAAGCAACACAAAACAAAAGAGGGTGCCGTTTACAGATCATACTACCGTCCATTCGGAATCGGCTATGAAATTTATGTCCGGGTTTCCATCCGATGTACCGCGAGAGTTGACACATCTCTCATTTTATTCCAAAGCCACAACATACAACATCTCATAATTCATGCATATTTATCTACTCAAGGGCCACAACATGCATTTCAACATGACAATCATGCAAGCAATACTCAATAGATAATACAAAATAAAGAAAACAAAAAAACGAGTGTGAAAAAATACCCTCAGGTCTAACCTTTTTGCCAACTTTCGGGTTTGCGTTTCACGGACGTCGGAAGGGGTACAGCTCCTCAACTTCTCCGGTTCACTGGTTTAGCGTCCTAGCTCACTTTTTTGCTGTTTTGCTTGCTGTTCGGTCTCCGTTCTGCTGCTGTTCGGTCTCCGTTCTGCTGCTGTTCGGTCTCCGTTCTGCTGCTGTTCGGTCTCTGCTTTGCTACTCACTGTTCAGGTAACCTTTTTTTGACTTTTCAACGAACTGTTTCGAGAGTTTTTTTCGTGGTTTTTTAGTGTAGTTTTGTGTGGTTATTTCAAGGATTATAAGTGCAGTTTATGTTACTGTTTTACGAGATTTTAGGTGCTATTTTGGGAGTGGTTTGGGCTGCTGTTTGGAGGTATATTTTCGGTGATGGAGGGCTGCTGTATGGGGAAATTTTCGGTGATGGGTAGAGGTTTAAGAGGGTGCTGTTTTCGGTTATGGAGTGGAGGAGATGAGGGGAATGGTTTGTGTTCTTCCTATTGCTATTGCCGTGAGTGGCTAAGGCTCTTTGTGTTATGATTTTTCTGTGAGTTCTCTGGATGAGCTAGAGGAGTGCATGTCTTGGTTAGGGGTTGTTTATATAGAGAAGGGCTAGTGCTTCACCTTGTCTCACAAGGAAGGGATTTTGGCATTAAAGAGAGATATGATTTGGTGTTTGATCAAGGAAAGTCAAAGATTGAGGGGGACAAATCTTGGCTAGATTAGGAATACAAAATATTTAATTTGTTATGATTGATTTTAATTAGGCATGACATCCTTTTAATTTAGTATGTGATTTGTTTGGTTAGGAAGTTAATATATTTGATTTATTTTTATTAGGTATGATTATATTTTGTGTTTTATTTAATTGGTAAATGGTTTAAATATATTATTTAATTCAATGTTTAATTTAATTAAATTGGGATGTGTTTTATGGGCTTTGGGGGGCTAATTGGGCTGTGGTGCGAGACTAGCAGCAAAACTAGAAACACCGACGCCGTTCGAACGCTACACGAACGTCCGCAATCTGCCTGACGTTCGAACGAAGTAACGAACGTAGCACTAACGAAGACAGTGAACTTGTGAGATGAACTTGATGACGTACTTATTCTGAATTCCCCTTCCGACCTCCGTTCCCGCAATATCCTTAGCTAAAAAGGTAGTGCCTCCAACTGAGACTCATCATCGGGTTTCACATGCGAAAATGCAATGCCTACAGTCGCCCCCACTTTGATGGGACTTGTGTAGTGTGTGGTTTTGAACAATCCTATCAAAGTTATGCAATGCATTTTCACTTACCTGGCTCGGCTGCTGCCTCGAGCTGAGTTGGTGCTGCAGTGGACCTCGATCCTGGGACGCATCCCAATAACTGCAACCGACAACGGGGGCACCTCGACCAGGGCACCTCGACCCAATACCGTTGACAATAGGGACCTCGCCCTCGAACTGATGATGTAGTGGGCACCTCGACTCAACACCGCTAACCATAGGGACCTCGCCCTTGAACTGATGATGTAGTGGGTACCTCGACCCTCGGCACCTCGACCCGGAACTACAACTGACAACGGGGGCACCTCGACCCAACACCGCTAACCATAGGGACCTCGCCCTCGAACTGATGATGTAGTGGGTACCTTGACCCTGGGCACCTCGACCCGGAACTACAACTGACAACGGGGGCACCTCGACCCTGGGCACCTCGAACCAACACCGCTAACCATAGGGACCTCGCCCTCGAACTAATGATGTAGTGGGTACCTCGACCCTGGGCACCTCGACCCGGAACTACAACTGACAACGGAGGCACCTCGACCCTGGGCACCTCGACCCAACACCGCTGACTATAGGGACCTCGCCCCCGAACTGATGATGTAGTGGGTACCTCGACCCTGGGCACCTCGACCCGGAACTATAACTGATAACGGGGGCCTCGCCCTCAAGCTGATATGGGCCTCCCCCCCAAGCCGACACGATATGGGCCTCGTCCCCAAGCTAATATGGGCCTCGCCCCTTGGGATTCATCCAAAACTGAAATTGCGCTGACGCTGCTTGGCTCATTTCTGCCGCTTTCTCCTTTCTTCGAACCTGCGAACACAAAACAAAAACAAACACGAAGAGAATGCAATGTACGTGTATGCATGAATGATTTTCTTATTCCGTTGGGTTAGGTCTTCTGCTAATTCCCGTGGTGACTGCTCGGTCTTCCCTCCCTCAGGCAAAGTATTGCTTCAATCTGTCTACGTTGATCGGCTCGGTGAACTCGTTTCCTTCCAAGTCTGATAACCTCACTACCCCATTTCCCATTACCTTCTGCACTATGTAAGGTCCTTCCCAGTTTGGTCTGAATTTTCCTCTCGGATCTGTCGTCGACGGCCTCGATTGCTTAAGTACCAAATCACCCTTTTTGATCTTGGTGGGACATACTTTCTTGTTGAATGCTCTGGCTAGTCTCTTCTGATACAACTGCATGTGATACAAAGACTTCGTTCTCTTCTCATCCAATAGTGCTAACTGATCAAACCTCTGTGCGGCCCACTCCTGTTCCGGTAATCTTGCCTCTGCTCATACCCTCATAGACTGTATTTCCACTTTTACTGGTAACACTTCTTCCATTCCATAGACCAAAGAGTAAGGTATGGCCCCTGTTGCTGTCCTTACTGATGTTCTGTACCCCCACAGAGCATATGGTAGTTTCTCGGCCCAATCTCTGCAGTTCTCTGTCATCTTGGCTAAAATCGTCTTTATGGTCTTGTTGGCTGCCTCAACTGCCCATTTGCCTGCGGCCTGTACGGTGATGACTTGTGGTGGCCTATCCCGTACCTCTGTAACATTGCCTTCGTCTCTCCTTGGAACTGAACCCCGTTGTCTGTCACTACATGATGCGGCATACCATACCGATAAATGAGGTTTCGAGCTATAAACTTTGCCATCTATTTTGCTGTAGCACTGCGGAATGATTCGGCTTCCACCCACTTCGAGAAGTAATCTACTGCCACTATTATAAAGCGATGCCCATTCGATGCATTCGGTCGAATTTCTCCAATCATATCAATTCCCCATGCTGAGAAAGGCCACGGCTCTGACAGCCCGTGCAACTCTGTGTGCGGTAAGTGATTCAAATTACCATGTGCTTGACAATCATGACAGTGCTTTACCATCTTCGCGCAGTCTGTTTCCATGGTTGACCAATAAAAACCTTGTCTCACTATCTTGCGGGACAGATTCAACCCGTTCATGTGCGGACCACATACCCCAGCGTGTATTTCTTCCTGTTAGACAAAATGACCCATAGCGTCACTATTTGTACAGATCACGGTGTTGTTGTACAAATTAACTATGTGACAAGGAAATTGCACTCTCATCATTTGTGATTAGATCACCATAAATGTATAAATGAAGAGAGGTCCATATGATTAGTTCCTGGATTGAGAATGATATGAGACAGTATCAATCCCCGAAGGATTAATCATTAAATATCCCTAGCCGGAGTATTATCGAGACAGGACATCGATAATGCGGAATAGGCTAGTATTGCACTTGTGCGCGTTGTGAGGGCACAACGACATAGTTCTCATATATATAAGTATTGGATACTTATGCAAGTGCGATAGGAGGTCGTGTTTCACCGATGGTACGGGAAACAGCATCGCTCTGGATAGACCCCTCGGAATCCCATTGGTATTATGACTATGTGTCTATGGGAGGCCGAAATCAAGGTAGGTGTGTATAGTCTTAACCTGAGACTTGCATCGCTAATACTTACGATAATCGATAGACTTTGGTCTTGGTGGTACAGGGCTTTAACCGGTTCTGCGTACACCACTTCTGGGTTTATCAGAGAGTCGTAGTGTATTGGGTGTGATGTCAAGACAGAAGTATCACTTCAGTCATATTGGAGATGATGTCACGCAGGATATGGTATTAGTGCTCTTAAGTGTTGCGCAACCAATCAGGATATTGTGACCAGGTCATGAATATCCGATTATAGAGACTAGTTACCAGACATCCGACATGTGCTTCAGACGGGGCAGACACTTATCCAGCCCCAGCCCTAGCACGTGACTATCCGATACTGGGCCGATATACACAATACTATGGTATACTACGCTTGATACAGATCTATATATTCCTGTAAGAATATTTCTGGAGAATTGGGTAGGCATGGCGCTTTGCTAGAAGCCAACATTGTCTTGTAAATCGATATAAACGTAGTACGAGGTACTTACGTGTTCGGATAGTCGGACGACCGTATTTACTGCCAACATATCCGGAGATCTCATGGGTCGCTTCCTGAAGATTCACCGATGACGTATGACTCGCACTTTAATTAATCTGGGATTAATTCGATGAGAGAGAAAATTAATCTGGGATTAATTACGGAGATATTTTATCTCGGATAAAATATCGTTAAAGAGAGAGAACGATTAATTTGGAATTAATCGATAAATTAATATATTCGATATATTATAACGAAATTAGATTTCGACGCGGAATTGAAATTGGATTTTAATTCGGGCGAATGAATTAATTTAGAATTAATTCGTTAGCGACGTGAATAGTGAATTCGCTAGGCGTAATCATTTAATTACGACGCGACGGAAAATTCGTTAATTGGAATTAACGAACACGAGCCCGAGAGTGATTGCGAGCGCATTCGCATTTCGAATTCGAGTACGGCATGCAAGTCACATCAAGCGTCAAATCGCTAGTCGCATCAATCGTCAAGTCACTTGTCACTTTGAGTGATGTGACATGACATGTTGTCACTTTATTAAAGTGGATGGATTTGATATGAATAGTTGATTTGAGTTGATGAAAAGCTTTTAAAAGCTTGAAATGAAATATAACATTATTTATTTCTTGCTTTTTGACTTTTGTATTAAAAGTGATATATGTTTTATTTATTATTTACTTGGTAAATATATAAAACAAAATGAAAAAAGCTTTTCTCTCTCTCTCTTGCAATTACATACGGTTTTAGGCAAAATGGAGCCAAAAACCTTCTATCTTCTCACGGTCATGGTGACCGATTCTCTTCCATTTTTTTTTCTGGTTTTCACACAAAAATGGAGAAGCTTTTGATCTTGTAGCAAGATCTAAGTGCTAGCACACACATGGGTTATATTATGGTGATAGGGAAACGAATTTATGAGCTTGGAATTCCTTTTGGAAGCTTGAAGCTTGGAGCTTCAATGGTGTTCATCCATGGCCGAATTTTTGAGGTTCAAAGAGGAGCAAAACCGAGCACTCCACTGCAGTACAAGGACGCCACTGCCGCGTTTTGGAGAAGCAAGAAGTGGCTTGTTCTTCGTAGCATCCAAACCAATCATTGTGAGTATGTTTCCGCCTTACTCCTTTGTGTATTCAACTCGTTTATGCATGATTGATGATTCTTGGGACTTGATTGAAACTCAACACTTCCATTACATGTTGAGCTTCTCATTTTCTTAAACACTTCAACTGAATACCGTTTGCTTGCCTCTTGTACAGTTCCCCTTTCAAAATCAAATACTGGGAAGCTAACTTCTGAATGGCTATTCTGTCTTTTCTGCGTGCCCCTTCCGGGAGTTCGCCATGTTCCAGATAACTCTGAATGTCATAATACCAAGGTTTACCATCGTCGACCTCAACTTCCAGAATTCTTTCAATCTCATAAACAGGTCTGCTCGCAGTTGTCAGTATCAATGGTCTCATCACTAACTTTTCTGGATTTTTCCAAGTTGCTACAAGTGTAGCCAAGGCATCTGCCATCTGATTTTCTTCTCTTGGTAAGTGCTGAAACTTACACTCGGGGATAACCTGTGCAACTTTCTGAGGTGAAAAAGGTAAGGTTTCAACCGTTCTTCTTTCAATTCCCATTCTCCTCGCATCTGCTGGACCACCAACATAGAATCTCCGTAGACTTCCACGTTCCCGGCCTTCAAGGCTATCAATGCTGTCAAACCGAAAGCACATGCTTCATACTCGGCCATGTTATTAGTCACTCTGAATGTCAACCTCTTGGCTAAAGGCAAAGTCTCTCCTTCGGGGGTCACTATCACGATCCCAATTCCGGCTCCCTTGTGATTCACTGCTCCGTCAAAATACATCTTCCATCTCTGGACTGTTATTGCTTGGATCTCTTCATCTGGAAATTCAAACTTATACTGATCCCCCTCAACAGGTTGCATTGCCAGAAACTCTGCTACTGCTCGCCCTTTGATCACTTTGGAGGTGAGATACTCAATGTCAAACTCTGTCAGCAATACCAACCATCTGCCCAATTTTCCCACTAGCGAAGGCACCGAATGAAATATTTTAGAGGATTCTCCTTTGCCACTACCTGGATCTTGTATGACTGGAAGTAATGTCATAACTTTCTGGAAGCCCATACCACTGCAAGACAGATCTTCTCAACTTCTTGATACCGAGCCTCATACGGGAGCATCTTCTTACTCAGATAATAGACTGCATGTTCTACCCCTGTCTCATCAGCCTGTACCATCATTGCCCCAGTGCTTCTGATTCTATAGCCAAATATAATATCAAAGGTCTGCCCGGTCTCGGAGGTTTCAATACAGGAGGCTTTACCAAATACTCTCTGATTTTGTCGAAGGCTGTCTGACACTGTTCATTCCATCTCACTGGCTGATCTTTTCTCAACAGTTTGAAGATAGGCTCACAACCTGATGTCAACTTTGCAATGAACTGACTGATGTACTGAATCTTCCCCAAGAATGCTCTGACTTCTTTTTCTGTCTTCGATGCAGGCATTTCTGTGATTGCCTTGATCTTTTCGGAGTCTACCTCTATTCCGCCCATTCCCACTGTATGACCAAGCAATTTCCCTGATGTCACCCCAAACACACATTTCTTGGGATTAAGCCGCAGGTTGTATCTGTCAACCTCTCGAAGGAACCTTTCCAGTGCTTCAATATGCCCAACTCTTGTCTTTGATTTCACCATCATGTCATCTACATACACCTCAATCTCTTTGTGCATCAAGTCGTGGAAAAGTGTAGTGGCCATCCGCTGATAAGTAGCTCCCGCATTCTTAAGCCCAAACGGCATAACCTTGTAACAATAAGTACCCCCACTCAGTAAAAAATGCAGTCTTATGTTTGTCTTCCTCAGCCATGAGAACCTGATTGTAACCTGAAAATCCATCTACAAATGAATACATAGCAGATAAAGCCACACTATCAACCAGAACATCTATATGCGGCAGAGGAAAATCATCTTTCGGACAATCCTTGTTGAGATATCTGTAGTCTACACACATACTGACCTTCCAATCTTTCTTCGGCACCGGTACTATATTAGCCAACCACTCGGGATATTTTACTACTTCCAAGAACCCCACATCTATCTGTTTCTTAACTTCGTCTCTGACTTTCTCAGCCCATTCTGGTCTCATCTGTCGAAGTTTCTGTTTTACTGGCCTCATATTCGGATAAGTTGGTATCGTGTGTTGGGCAATGTTTCTGTCTACCCCAGGCATGTCCTCATAGGACCAAGCAAACATTTTGGCATATCTGACCAACACTTCTTCTAGTTTCTCCCCTCTCTTCGGAGGTTACTTTGTTAGACATTATGACCCATAACGTCACTGTTTTGTAAATGATATTGTATTATTGTACAAAATTAACTATGTGATAATGAATTGCCTTTTGCCGTTTTGTAAAATTATTTACTTGATATAATTAATGGCAAAAGTCCGTATGATTAGTTCCGTATTGAGATGATATGAGACAGTATCAATATAAAGGTTTAATATCATTAAATATCCCTAGTCGGAGTATTATCGAGATCGGACATCGATAATGCGGAATAGACTAGTATTGCATTTGTGCATGTTGTGAGGGCACAACGCATAGTTCTCATATATTTAAGTATTGGATACTTATGCAAGTGCGATAGGAGGTTGTGTTTTACCGATGGTACGGAAAACAGCTTCGCTCTGGATAGACCCCACGGAATCCCATTGGTAGTATGTCTGCGTGTCTATGGGAGGCCGCATCAGGGTAGGTGTATATGATCTTAACCTGGGACTTGCATCGCTAGTACTTGCGACAATCGGTAAACTTTGGTTTTGGTGGTTGGGGACTTTAACCGGTTCTGTGTTTATCACTTCTGGGTTTATCAGGAATCGTAGTGTACTGGGTGTGATGTCAAGATGGAAGTATCACTTCAGACATATGGAGTTGATGATCGCGCAGGACGCAGAACTAGTACTCTATAAAAGGTTGCAACCGTCGGGACAATATGACTAGGTCAGGATTGTCCGATTTAAAGAGACTAGTTGTTTGATGTCCGATATATGTTTCGTACGGGGCAGACACACTTCCAGCCCCAGGCCTAACATGTGATCGTTCGATACTGGATCGATATACGCGATACTGCGGTATACTACGCTTGATAAAGATCTTATATTCCAGTAAGAATATTTCTGGAGAATTGGGTAGGCATGGCGCTTTGCTAGAAGCCAACCTTGTCTTGTGAATCGGTAAAAACGTAGTACGAGGTACGTACGTGTTTGGATTATCCAACGACCGTATTTACTGCCAACATATCCGGAGATCTCTTGGGTCGCTTCCTGAAGATTCACCTATGACGTTTGATTCGAACCTTATTAATCTTGGATTAATTGCGGAGAATTTTATCTTGGATAAAATACCTTATTAGGAGAGAGAGAGAGATCGATTAATTTGGAATTAATCGATAAAATAATATATTCGATATATTATTAAACGAAATTAGATTTCGACGGGGAATTAAAATCGGATTTTAATTCGGGCAAACGAATTAATTTAGAATTAATTCATTAGCGAACTGAATAGTAATTTCGCAAGGCGTAATTATTTAATTCACGTCGCGACGGAAATTCGTTAATTCGGAATTAACGAAACCGAGCCCGAAAGTGCTTGCGGACACATTCGTATTTTGAATCGAGTGATATCCGCAAATCACATCGCGATATCTCATTACTTAATACGAATAGATGGTGGATGTATCTAGTCACCTTTGAGGGATGATACATTGTCTCTAATCTCCAAGTGTGGTAATGATGGCAAATGATGGATTTCATTTTGGAGGGAAAGCCATGCACGATTTTGAAGGATTTTTTTGCATTAAAAAATTCTTTTGGTATTAGATATCATATCACTTTTCTTTTTCCTTGGTCACTCACGGTTTTGGCATGCAAAGGGAAACAAAATAAAAGTGAAACACCTCCTCTTCTTTCTCTCTTGCTCACGCCGTGAGCTGCATACACAAGGCATAAAATTGTTTTCTCATTCTCCATTTTTGCTAGCACAAGCAGGATCAAAAGAGGTGATAGGGAAACGCATTTGGAGCTTGGAATACTCAAAGATTTGAAGCTTCTCTCCATCTTCTTGCTTGGCCGAAACTTCATCCTTGGAGGCTCAAGGATCCTCATCACCATTTTCGTCACATAGCTTTGTAAGTATGTTTCCGCCATCCTTCAAGCTTTGCATGTATGATTATTGTATTTCTATTGCTTAATCTTTCCTTGGGACTAATTATAAAACCAACAATGGTATCATTGAGCCATGTTTAAGCATGAAATACATTAGGGTTAATTTGGGGAAAATTGATTGAAGCATGTTCTTGTGGAATTGGATGCTAAAGTATGCTTATATGTATGTTATTTGATATATTACATGATCAATTTTAACAAAAATGCATTGGTGATTTTTTCCCCAAAATGTTGTCTTGGCCGAATGTGGAGGTGCTTCCATTGGATTGGAATTTTTCATGCATAAGTTTATTGGATAACTTAAGCATGTTTAAATGTATGATATTTGATATAATACATGATTAATTTTGAGAAAAATGCATTGGATGATTTTTCCCCAAAATTGATGTCTTGGCCGAATGTGAGGCACTTCCATTAAATTGAATTTTTGCATGCA
>SKCR01005607.1:0-25541 GCA_019454045.1 Zanthoxylum bungeanum | reverse complement strand
TAACAGGGACTCATCCCCAAAACTGAAACTGAAGTGGGCCTTGGCCCTAAGCTGATATCGATGTGGGCCTCGGCCCTGTGACTCATCCCCAAACTGATGTTGATGTGGGCCTAAGCCACTAAACTGATACTGATTCATTTCTGAAACTGACTGTACTGTTGTTGCTTCCGAAGATTCCCCGTGTTCTAAACATCACTGAATTTCATAGTACCAGGGTTGAATGCTTTTCTCAAATATACTCATGTTGCAGGTTAGAGGGAGAGACTCAGGCATGTAAACGAAATGAACGTCTTTATTATCATTTAAGAAATGGTTCGAACATGTAGACCAAATCAATGTCTATATTAATATGCAGGATCAAATAAACTAGGAGGAACAACTTCATCATTCGCAGCATTGCCTTCTTCCTTGACCTACGGTTCTTCACTATCATCCCCTATCTCCATGTAAGAAGCTTGGTGGTTAAGGGTTTGGAGGACAAAAGTTTCGAGCAATCCAGAGTTGATCATGTAGATGGGTGGTGGAACGGAGTGGTAATTTGGTAGGGGGTTCCAATATGTGTTGGGTTGTTCTTTCTCTGGGTCAGGTATTTTGTGAGCATCGATGATGTTTTGGATTTCATGCCTAAGGCGGGTGCAGTTGTCAGTTTCGTGGCCTCTCCTCTGATGGAAGTGACAATACAAGCTTAGGTCAAGGTTTGGTGGTATAGGATCTGGAAGTGGTTTAGGCTCTAAGGGTTTTAGGAGTCCTTGTCCCTTCAACTTCTCAAGCACCTTAGATAACGGCTTCCCTAGGTTAGAGAAATGCCGGTTCTTGATGGCAGCAACCTCGGCAGTAGCGGGTTTAGTCTCAGAATGCCCCCCAAAAGTTCTTCTATTCTGGCCATGAACTTTCTGTTTTTAGCATCCTCTTCTTCAATATCCATAACAGTCTCTCTCAACTGTCGAAAATCAGTAATCATGGAGGTCATCCTCCTCAGCTTACCATAAATATAGGGCTTTGTGCCCTTGTTAATCATCTTAATTTGGTCTTTCTCTGAAGGCCGATTCTGTATTTTCAGAAGCTGGCTTCTCCAGCGATCCACATACTCTTTGAAACTTTCCTCTAGCTACTGTTTAGTGTTCTCCAAATCACGGAGTGACAAGTCAATCTCTAAGTCTGTAACATACTACTTCAGAAAAGCATAGCTAGTTCCCTCCAATCTTCCTTAACCTTCTTCTCAAGGCTATGATACCAAACCACAGGTGCCCCCTCGAGTGACATCCCAAATATCTTTTGGACTTGGCGATGTGATAGGCCCACTGAACTCATGACTGAGACATATTGCTGCAGATGGACTCTCGGGTCTCCATTCCCATTAAACTTGGCCATGTCAGGCATTTTAAACTGAGCTGGCAGCTGTTCTCCGAAGGTCATTGCCTCATAATCTAACAACTCTTCATATTTACCCCTCATTTTGTGGGTAACTATTTCAACTTGATCCCGAAGCTTCTGAAATTCTGCCTGAGACCCAATCACTCTGCCTGTTGCAAACTCTGCCATGTCATCATCAAAATGGGGATATCATCCCCAACCCGTTCGGAGGCTCCTCACGCCTCATATTCTCAGAATTTCCACCAGCACGGGGCACAACCATATTTGTCATGGCAGTAGTCAAGGCTTGCAACTGTTCAGTGACCTTGGCGAGACCGTTTTCCAACTGATCTATATGGGATACCTCAATATCTGATTCACTCATGTCTGTTCCCAGTATTTTGGTAAGTCTTCCATTTTCCCTAACCCAACGGGAATCTATGATGGCTTTCAGACCAAGGGTTAACATGATTTATGTATGCATGGGGTTCATTAGATGTATGTAACATATATAACATACTAAATCAACTAAAATTTCAAACAAATCGGCCCGTTATCATTTTAGAAGCTTCTGGGCTAACTGTCATAGGAGTGAACTCGTCCCAGTTTAAATGGCCCAACAAGTTCACATCTCATGGCAAGGAGCCCAACTAAATCCAAATGGTAATGTTCCGAACACAAGCACAAAGTGGCCCATCAACACTTAGAAGCCTTTGGCCCAATCGTCATAAAATACATTCTTGTCCCAGTTTAAATGGCCCAACAAGCTCATATCACATGACAAATGGTCCAAATGGATCCAAACGGCGATGTTCCCAAACACAAGCATAAAAGAAAGATAATGCAAACATAAAACAATAATTCTACAGAATGGCCCATCAACATTTCAGAAGCTTTGGGCCTAATGGTCAAAAGATACAAACTCGCCCCAGTTTAATTGGCCCAGCAAGTCCGCATTTCTGACAATGGTCCAACTGCATCCAAATGAGGATGGTCCACAAGCACATACTCAAGGAAATAATTGTTACTTTAACCATACAACCCCGGTCTATGGGTGGGTTCACAAGAGTGTAGACAAAGGCTCTCACCGGCGAAGGATGGCCCACAACTAGGTCTCCCCAATCAAGGGTTCGAGCGACCAAGTGAGCGCACCCTTTTTATACACTAAGGTACGTGCCAATGAGCTATGGTGTGTGACTGACTGTCAAATGGATTTCCCGTTGTAGATTCCCTAGAGGGAGGGTGGAGCGAGGCTCTCTTAAGTACCCTAGCCTCTTAGGCTCTTATCGCTTGGTGACAGGAATAAACAACGAGTCCTCCAAATTAGTCCATCACAATAGGCTACGAGTAGATGGCTATATAGGGGCCTTCACAGCTTTTCCTTCTAGGAAGGTAGTGAATGAAGAAAGACACCAAATCATTACCTAGCCTCAAGATGCCCTTGATTAAACCCTCATTTTATCCACTATAGACACGGTCAATTAGAACATAAATCCAAACAGTACAAGACAATATTTCGGGGCCGATTCTCTATCCCCAGTGGAGTCGCTAGACTGTGGGACACAGGATCTGGGGTGACGCATGCTGTCCGGGGCTCGCGGCCCGGTCGGGAGTACGGAGTAGCCACGGGGGACTAAACCGGAGAATAATGGAGTCGCCACCCGGTGTGAACCGGGAAAATGAGATTTAAGGCCGCACTCACCCCTCGCAAGGGAATACCTCAAACCGTTGGGTTCGGAATGGTCCCTTACTTATGTCACTTGTAATGAAAGGATTTGTGTAATAATTTATTCAGGCCTAAGTAACACTTATTTCCAAGAGTATCATGCTTCTAAATCCACATGCATGAAATTAATCATCACAACATGCAACATCACATGACAATCTCATGAACATTTCTCAATCAAATGATAGGGAAAACTAAGAACAACCTAATCATATTTGAGTACTATCTCATGAATATATTAACCAAATAACATGCTAACAGCCTAATCATGCTTGAATATCATCCCAAGAGCACATCGAATGGATAAATGCAGGAATACAAATAATATGATTGGCTACATAATGCAAGGGAGATCACCCAAAAGGCAATTGTGCATGAAATATGATGAGACAGACTTAGTTCAGTGTGTGCGCGTTCGTGTAGCGCTCGTAAACGCGTTCGAACGGTAAACAGAAGGTTCGCGTTTGTGTAGCGTTTGATAACGCGTTCGAACGGATCCAGACTGATGAAACAAAATGCATGCGCATTCGAGTAGTATTTGTAAAACGCGTTCGAACGGAAAACAGAAGGTTCGCGTTCGTATAACGTTCGATAACGCGTTCGAACGGGAACAGACCTGATGCATAAAATGTGACGCAATACATACATAAAAAGAAAATAGCGAAATACGAAGCGCGGCGAAGTATCGTGGAGAAGGATTTTAACCTCTTCAATTAGAGGACCTTTCATCGCACTACTAAGCCCATGCGCTTATCTCAATGCATATAAAAAATAAAGACAATAACCTTAGACTTCATGTACCCGATTGAACACATCTTACATTCAACCGAATATACGTTAATCGGCGCGGCAAAGCATCATTGTAAATGATTTTAACCTCTTTAATTAGAGGACCTTTCATCGCACTTTTTAAGCCCATGCGCTCGATCACATCATGCATACAAGAATAAAGACAATCATATCAAACTTAGTATATCCGATTGAACATATCTTATATCCAACCGAACACACATCAACCGACGCGGCAAAGCATTATGGTAAAGGATTTTAACCCCTCCAAATAGGGGACCTTTTAATCCGACTTACTAAGCCCATACGCTCGATTGTATCATACATACAAAAGTAACATGCAGAATTCAAATAACGAAAAATAAATTAATCAAAACAACATAAAACAAAAGAATGTGCCGTTTACTCAAGTGGTACGTGGAGTTGTATCCCGAGTACAGATCATACTACCGTCCATTCGGAATCGTCTATGAAATTTATGTCCGGGTTTCCATCCTATATACCACAAGAGGCGACACATTTTCCATTTCATTCAAGCCACAACATGCATCCACAAATGACTCTCATGCGAATAGAATTCAATAAACAATCAAAAGACGAATATAAACTAATGAGAAAAGTGCCATCAGGTCTAACCTTTTAAATCACCTCTCGAATGTACGGCACACGATCATCGGAAGGGTGGATGCTCCGCAACTCTTCCGGTTCACTGGTTCACTGCTCTCGTTCGTTGTCTTACTGTTTTGAGTTGTCGTTCTCCGTCTTTTACTGCTGCTTTTGACTCCGATTCACTGTCATTTTGCCACTGTTCTGCTTCTGTATTTTAGTTACTGTTCTTGGGATGTTTTGGCTACTGTTTTGGGTGTGATTTTCGGTGGTGTTATGGTGTGGTTCGGGGGCTGTTTTATGTGTGTGTTTAGGGCTGCTGAATGCGTGTTTTAGGACTACTGTATGGGCTGTTTTTCGGTGATACAAGGTTGCTAAATGGAGGTCTGGTTTTCGGTGATTAGGGGAAGGAATATATAAAGAGAATTTTTGTGTTATTTCTTTGTAATATGCGTGAACTTCGAGGGTTTCTGTGTGTGTTGTGATTTTCGTGTGAGTTGTGTGTATATTATGTGTATGAGCTAGCCCAGTGCATGTCTTGGTTAGAGGTTGTTTATATAGAGAAAGGTTAGGGCTACTCCTTGTCTCACAAGGAAGGGATTTTGGCATTAAAAGGAGGATTTGATTTGGTATTCAACAAGGAAAGGATTAGATTAAGGGGGGACAAATTTGGTTTAGATTAGGAAGTCAATATCTTTAATTTGTTATAATTGATTTTAATTAGGCATGACATCTTTTTAATTTAGTATGTGATTTTGTTTAGTTAGGAAGGAATCTTGTGTAATTGGTGGGTGAATATCTTAATTAAGGAATTAAAATATTTGATTGATTTTTTTTGATTTCACCATGTGTTAAATATGTGTTTTAAGTGGGCTTGGGTGTGTGGGCCAAGGCTTGGGCGAATTGGGCTCGATGTGAGGCTAGCAGCAAAACCAGAATTACCGACACCGTTCGAACGCCTCTTCGAATGCGGCACGAACGCCGCAATCTGTTTGGCGTTCGAACGTATACACGAACGCAGCACGAACGAAAACAGTGAACCTTGTTTATTCTGAATTTCCCCTTCTGATGTTCGTTTTCGGTGACCTCCGTGACTTAAAAGGTAGTGTCTCCAAATGAGACTCATCATAGGGACTTATATGCAAAAATGCAGTGCCTACACACACATCTTTGACTTTGGCCAACATCCTGTATGATATTTAACTAGGTAGATCTCTAAGATCAATTGGATCTCATCCAATTCCTAGATCCAGTAGGTGGACATCCAAGTCCGAAACATATATCCAATATATGCCAATATATCTAATATATTCCCTAACATTTTTCCTCTGAATCAACTAAGTCTTGGCTTTGGCACAACAAGCTTAATGATTCCAGTTAAGCGGGACCCATTGACTTTGGAAAGCTTCGTAATCGATGTCGATGGACAAGAAGTGATCTTGACTTTGGCCAACAAATCACAACTTGGACAAGGCATGTGATATGGAACAAAGCCTCCATGATTCAAACACATCCGCGATGGACAAAGGTCTTGACTTTGGCCAACAAACCAGTGCCAATCTTGGATCTTGAGAATGAATCAATTAATGGAAGAAAAAAAAAAGCTTAATATTTATTGAGGGTTTTTCGCGTAATTGGCAAACAATTAATTATCTTTGATTAGGTCTCACCATACACCCTTAAACATGCATTCTAAAAGCATAATAAGGCGGGGTAAATAAATTAATAATGATATGCGGATGGATATTTAAAACATTTTGTTCCTAGAACAAATCTCTCACTTTCATCTCTCCCGCTAGCACAAATCTTACTTCTACCCAATTACTAACACTTCTAAAGAAACCTCATTTACATTGAGGGGAATAGGTGAGAAGAGAAATACAAAGAGTCAAGAGGTAATAGGCTGGACACGCAGGTCCAATTTAATAAATTCTAAATTTATTACAATAATTTCCAAAATCACCCTCACCCATCTAATATACATCTGATATACATTATTCATATATCACATCCATGTATTCACACAAAGCATGTTATCAATCAATCTAATCTAATTAATTAATCTTAATTAATGACCATCCAATGTTCAAACAACGATTTGATTTGCGCGAGTCCAACTCGTTTTAAGAATAAGTTCTCAAAGTACGAATTCTTGAATTATATCAAACTGCAATATTAAATCCAATTTAATTTGTATTCAATACTAATTCTTTATTTAATTCCAAATTAAATAATTACACTTTATTAATGAGCTTTGCGACTTATATTCTAAATCTAATCTTAACAGGTCTCAAAGCCCAATTAACATCCAATGTCAATTTAATTAAAGTCCAATGGGCTTTCAATTAATTTATAAGGCATGTACTTTGGCAACCAAAGCCCAATAAGGAATCACCCTTTGCCAAAAATTAATTTAGGCCCATTAGGCCCAATTAAAATATTAAAGGCCCATTTAAACATATTTGGACTCTATGGAAATGGTTTTAGGCCCAATTGGATCTAACCAATTAACCTAAACCAAACTTGGCCCAACCAAGCCCATTAAGCCCAAATACAACTTTATTCGCCCAATTCCAAATTTAGCCCAACTAATTAAATTCCAATATTCCAAATATCATAATTTAATCAATTAAAGTGTATAGCCATAATTATTATTTAAATCAACATTTCCAAAATACCAATTTACATAATCAATCATGCTTTAATTAACCAACTTATCTCCAACACAAATTGAAGCAAAATCAATCCCAAAATGCTCTTAAGGCTCTCGGCAATTTGGAGATTTTTATATCAATTTTGATTTCAATCCAATTAAATCATAAATTATTATATCTCATGCATTTTAAACATATCCAATTGTCTAAAATTCAAAAATCACCAAGAACTAAAATGGTTCAAACTCTCGGCCAAGCCTCAAAATTTAGGGAAAATTAATCCAATTAATTTTTCTTCAAATTGATCATGCACAACTCAAAGTTAACATATTATAATCATGCTCAAACAAAAAATTTGCCAAAAACATGCTCAAATCAAAAATACCAAAATTAAAGTTAAGAACCCTAAATTTCAATTTCATGCTTAATAACCGCTCTGATACAATTGTTGGGTTTTCTAGGTCAAACCAAGATCAAATTAAGCAATGAAACATGTGAATACATCAAAGCAAGATAGCGGAAATACTCACTTTGATCGGCTTTTGGATGTGATGAACACAAAATTCTGCTCCTTGTAGAATTCGGCCAAGCCCTCATTGTGTGGATCTTCAAGCTCCAAGCTTTGAGTGTTGATTCCAAGATCAAGGGTTGGTTTCCCTATCACCTTTGAATGATCTCTTTAATGTGCTAGCACTTGGAAAAATTTGCAACAAATTGTTTCCTTATTCTTGTATATGTCTCGGCCAAGCCAAGAATTTTGAGAGGAAAAATGGCACAATGCCGAGAGTGAGGGAGAGAAGAGAGATGAGTGTGTTGTGTGTTGATTTCAAAAATCAAGTAATGATATACCAAACATTTGGTAAATAACTTTCATCATTACCAACTTGGAGTGTAATATAAGTTACCATCATATCTTACACCAACGTCCATCACCATTAAGGTGAATGAATGACTAGTGATGTGACTTGATGTGACTTATGGGCCCCAATTGAATTGAAAATCCAATTGGGCCCGCAAACACTCCCGGGCGCGGGTTCGCTAATTTCGAATTAATGAATTTTCCGTTGCGACGTAATCAAATCAAATTTAATTAAATAATTATGTCTAGCAAAATTACTATTCACGTCGCTAGCGAATTAATTCTAAATTAACTCGTTCGCCCGAATTAAAATCTAATTGTAATTCCGAGTCGAAATCTAATTTCGATTAATATATCGAATATATTATTTTACCAATTAATTCCGAATTAATCGTTCTCTCTCTCTTAAATAGTATTTTATCCCAGATAAAATATCTCCGTAATTAATCCTAGATTAATTTTCTCTCTTTCTCTCTTTTAATTAATCCTAAAATAATTATGTGTGAGTCATACGTCATCGTTGAATCTTCGGGAAGCGACCCATGAGATCCCTGGATATGTTGGCAGTAAATCCGGTCGTCGGACTATCCGAACACGTACGTACCTAGTACTACGTTTTTACCGATTTACAAGACATGGTTGGCTTCTAGAAAAGTACCGTGCCTACCCAATTCTCCAGAAATATTCTTAAAGGAATATATAATCTATGTCAGGCGTAGTATAAGTAGTATTGCGTATTGCGATCCAGTATCGATATCACATGCTAGGCCTAGGGCTGGAATTGTGTCTGCCCCGTACGAAGCATATGTCGGATCTCTAGTAACTAGTATCTATAATCGGATAATCATGACCTAGTCATATTATCCCGATGACTGCAGTACTAAAGAGTACTAGTTCCGTATCCTACGTGACCATCATCTCCATATGACTGAAGTGATACTTCCATCTTGACATCACATCCAATACACTACGATTCTCAATATACCCAGAAGAGGCATACACAGAACTTGTTAAAGCCCTGGACGACCAAAACCAAAGTATATTGATTGTCGCAAGTATTAGCGATGTAAGTCTCAGGTTAAGACCAAATACACCTACCCTGATTCGGACTTCCATAGACACATAGTCATACTACCAATGGAATTCTGAGGGGTCTATCCAGAGCGAAGCTGTTTCCGTACCATCGGTAAACACAACCTCCTATTACACTTGCATTAGTATCCAATACCCAAATATATGAGAACTATGCCGTTATGCTCCCACAACGCGCACAAGTACAATACTAGTCTATTCCGCATTATCGATGTCCAATCTCGATAATACTACGACTAGGGATAAGTTAATGATTAAACCTTAGTGGATTAATACTGTCTCATATCTTATTAATCCGGAACTAATCATATTGACTTTTATCATTTATGTATCTTGGTAATCCAATTGTAAATGATAAAAGAGCAATTTCCTTTGTCACATAGTTAATTTGTACAACAACACAATGTTCTGTAGAAATATTGATGTTATGGGTCATAATTGTCCAACAAAAACCCTAACTCTCAGCCACTCTGTTCACGCCTCTCTCCAAGCCACGACTTATACACATTCACACCAATTCACTCAGGCTAGCTGAAAGAAAATAAAACCCTAGAAGCACACAACAATTCGACCCACAAACTTCCAACACCTAGCTCATTCAGCACACACTCAACCCTCTAACTAAAACACACACATACCATACTCAGCCCCACGCAAGCATAGCCCTTCACCAGTTCAATACGCACACACTGCCATTCACTTACACACACACGCAGCCAACACAGCCCTCATCGATTCACATACAATCACCAGACCTCCACTAACCGACCAGCTCCACAACCTTCACGCATCAACCACTGGCACGTCCTCACACTCACTCACGCCACACATTGAGACACTCCCAAACAAAGCAAATAACCCATCAGCCGAGAGCGACAAAAGCACCCCTCAAAACAGCCCAAACTGCTCACAAAATAATCCCTAAAACCGAACAAGAAACGGACTCAAACCAGTCCCTAAATCACACCCAAACCAGTCCCTAAATCACCAAAAACAGCAAGTAACCCTTCCGACGGCCGCGTAACGTTTTCCCGAGAAGCGACTTAAAAGGTAAGACCTGAGGGCACCCTTTGTTATATTTCATTTTTCGTCCTGGAAACGGCATGCTTGGTTGGACGTGGAATACGTCCAACCGGGTATACAAAGTCCTACATTGAAAACGGCCAAATACTTTGGTCACATATTTATTATTCCGCATTTATTTCGTATTATTAGTCTTTTATTATTTCGCATTTAATTTACGTTTATTGCTGCTTTATATTTCCGCATTTATCAATTTAACGAGTTCATGAGATTGAGTGCTTGCCGTTATTTCGATTTACTTTTATGCATGCGAACTTAGATATAGGTTGTATGCGAACTTAGACATAGGTTATTCTTGCATGTACATGTTGCGTAGACTTGGTTATATTATCGCATAAATCCATTAATTACAAGTGGCATAAGTAAGGGACCGTTCCAAACCCAACGGTTTGAGGTCTTCCCTTGCGAGGGGTGAGTGCGGCCTTAAATCATTTCCCAGTTCACACTGGGTGGCGATTCTATTTTATTTCTCCGGTTTAGTCCCCTACGGGCTACTCCGTACTCCCGACCGGGCCGCGAGCCTGGAACAGCGTCGTCGATTTCTGTGTCCTACAACATTATTACTTTGATTTTCATCGAGTTTTACTTTCCTCCCACTTACCACTGCATTTAGGTATTCCTCTTGGAAAAAACCGCATGGAGAGCAACAAATTTCTTTATTCTCTTGTGAGTTGTGGAATTAGTTTCCTTAGGATAACCAATTACATAATGGGCACTTATTCGATTTGGGATGTAGTTTGGTATCATCCAAACATATGCCCAGCATTCTCAAATCTTCAGGAATGAGAAACCTGGTTTATTTCCTGTTCATATCTAATATGAAGTGTGTCTAACAGATTTTCATGGAACCCTATTCAAAATAAGTATTGCAATGTTTAATGCATATCCCGTGAAGGAAATTGGTAGCTCAGAGCGACTCATCATTAACCTTACTATGTCCAACAAGGTTTGGTTTCTCCGTTTTGACACACCACTCAATTGAGGTGTTCCGGGTGGAGTCCACTATGAAAGAATACCATACTCTTTCAAGTAATCGAGAAACTTATTGCTCAAGTATTTTCCACTACGGTCCGACCGTAATGTTTTTAATACTTTTACCGGTCTGATTTCTTACTTCGTGTCGAAACTCTTTGAATGACTCAAAAGTTCATGACTTGTGTTTCATAAGATACACATAACCGTAACGCGATGCCACATCCGTAAAGGTTACGAAGTATTTATATCCACCTCTAGCCTAGCTAGACATGGGCCCACTTACGTCACTATGAACGAGGGCTAACAGATCGGTGGCACTTGCATTTTTACCACTAAAAAGGCATTTTAGGCATTTTGCCTCATAAACTAGATTCGTAGACGTTATTTGAATTAGGATCAAATCCATCCTAGTATCCACTCTTCGAAAGTATGGATTTACGAGTCGTGTTAATGTGTCACAGACAACAATGCCTTTTTTAAGTGTCAATAAATTTATTCAATTTGAGATTTTATTTGTCATGTTATATGTTTGAGATTCATTTATATTCAAAATATAAATATTGTTATTCACATCTAATGTGTATATCTCAATATCTTCTTTATAAACAAAACACCCGGTGTTCTGGAACATAAAGGTATACCCGCAACGGGTTACACTAGATATAGAGATAATGTTTCTAGTCAAACTAGGTACATTATAACACTTTCCTAATTTAAGTACATGCCCAAATGACAGTTCCAAAACTTAGGTTCCCATAGCCAAAACAGCGACTCTCGTCACATTTCTGACTCATAGGTCGATCTCATCTGAAGCCAGTATCCTGAATCAGGGTAGGTGTATTTGGTCTTAACCTGAGACTTGTATCGCTAATACTTGCAATAATCAGTATAATTTGGTTTTGGACATCCGGGGCTTTAACAGGTTCTGTGTACGCCTCTTCTGGGAATACTGAGAATCGTAGTGTATTGGGTGTGATGTCAAGATGGAAGTATCACTTCAGTCATATGAAGATGATGATCACGTAGGATAGAGAACTAGTACTCTTAAGTACTACAGTCATCGGGATAATATGACTAGGTCATGATTATCCGATTATAGAGACTAGTTACCAGAGATCCGATATATGCTTCGTACGTGGCAGACACAATTCTAGCCTTAGGCCTAGCATGTGATATCGATACTGGATCGTAATACGTAATATTACGTATACTACGCCTGAGAAAGATTATATATTCCTTAAAAGAATATTTCTGGAGAATTGGGTAGGCACATCGCTTTGCTAGAAGCCAACCATGTCTTGTAAATCAGTAAGAACGT
Organism: Zanthoxylum bungeanum; assembly: GCA_019454045.1. Lineage (NCBI taxonomy): Eukaryota > Viridiplantae > Streptophyta > Magnoliopsida > Sapindales > Rutaceae > Zanthoxylum > Zanthoxylum bungeanum. Next base: position 13,086 of record SKCR01005607.1, on the reverse strand, counting down.
GCTACGAGGTACGCACGTGTTCGGATAGTCCGACGATCGGATTTACTGCCAACATATCCAGGGATCTCATGTAGGGATGGTAAAATCCGGATCCTGACCCGGGTCCGGATCCGGAAGAGATTTTTTACTCCGGACCCGGTTACACGGATTGTTTTTTTTTTTAATTTTTTTTTAAAATTTTAATTATATTATTTTATATTTATATTTATATTTTGTCAATTTTATTAGTTTTATTTCAATTCTTTTAATTTTGTATTATATTATATATATATATATATGCATAATATTTTATTTTTTTTTATTATAATCTAATTTTTTATATTTATTAATTTTTTTTTCCGGACCGGGTCTACTCGGTCTGGACCCACGTGATCCCAGGTCCGGACCCGGGATCACCCGGGTCTTAATTTTAAAGACCCGGGTCTGAATTTTTTTTATTCCGGACCCGAGCCGGGTCCGTGTCTTGTTGCCATCTCTAATCTCATGGGTCACTTCCCGAAGAATCACCGATGACGTATGACTCGAACAGAATTAATCTGGGATTAATTATGAGAGAGAGAAAATCAATCTAGGATTAATTACATCGAGAATTTATCTGGGATAAAATTCGAATAAATGAGAGAGAACAATTAATTTGGAATTAATCGATTAAAATAATATATTCGATATATTAAATGAAATTAGATTTCATAGCGGAATTAAAATTGGATTTTAATTCGGGCGAACGAATTAATTTGTAAGCGACTTTAATTTTTAATTAACGTCGCAACGTAAAATTTGTTAATTCGGAATTAACGAACCCGAGCTCGGAATGTGTTTTGCGGGCCCAATCGAATTTTGAATTAAAGCGGGGCCCACATCAAGTCACATCACTAGTCAATCTGATCACCTTTTTGGTGATGGAAGTTGTTGGTTGGTTATAACTTGTAAAACACATTTCCTTATTTTATTTTGAAAGGTGAGTGACGTTTACCAACTTTGAGATTTGGTATATGGTTTTTGAATTTTGTAAAATAAAATCACTTTCACATTTTCTCTCTTTTTGCCTCAAAACCGTGAACCTCACTTCCCTCTCCTCTCATCACGTTGCCGTGAGTTGCTTCTTGCCAAAGGGGAAGATTTTGTTGCAATTTCTTCCATTGCTAGCACATAAAGAAGTCTACAAAGGTGATAGGGAAACCATTCCTATTGAGTTTGGATTCAAAGATCAAGCTTGGAGCTTAACATACAAACAAAGGAGATCTTGGAGAACTTCTTAGAGGAGCAATTTTTTTTGTTATCTACACATCCATTTAGCTGATCAAAGTGAGTATCTTTTCCGCAATCTTACTTTGAGTATTCACACTTATTTATGCTTAATAGATCCTTGGCATGTTCTTAGAGAACACAACACTCTGGGATTCATTCCTGAATCCATACTAGGTGTGAGATGCTTCGATATCTGAGGCGCTTCGACCTCTGGGATTCATTCCCGAATCCATACCAGGTGTGAGATGCTTCGATCTCTGGGATTCATTCCCGAACTAAGTTGAGATGATGTCACGGTGCTTCGACCTCTGGGATTCATTCCCGAATCCATTCCAAGTGTGAGATGCTTTGATCTCTGGGATTCATTCCCGAAGTGAATTGAGTTGATGTTGAGGTGCTTCGACCTCTGGGATTCATTCCCGAATCCATACCAGGTGTGAGATGCTTCGATCTCTGAGGTGCTTCGACCTCTGAGATTCATTCCTGAATCCATTCCAGGTGTGAGATGCTTCGATCTCTGGGATTCATTCCCGAACTGAGTTGAGTTGATGACGAGGTGTTTTGACCTCTAGGATTCATTCCCGAATCCATACCAATTTTGAGATGCTTCGATCGCTGAGGCGCTTCAACCTCTGGGATTCATTCCCGAATCCATTCAAGGTGTGAGATGCTTCGATCTCGAGGTACTTCGACCTCTGGGATTCTTGGCGAGGTGCTTCGACCCCTGGTTTTTATTATCGAACCATGTTGGGTGTGAGATGCTTCGATCTCGAGGTGCTTCAACCTCTGGGATTCATTCCTGAACTGAATGGGCGATGGCATTTTGGTCCATCTACATGACTCTTCGATCCACTGAGTAGTTTTTTCCATGATGATGAGGTGCTTCGACCCCTGGGATTCATTCCCAAACTATGCTGATTGTGAAGGCTTCGACCATTGGGATTCATTCCTAAAAATTTCGAACTGATGGGGGTGAGGCACTTCGACCCCTGATCCGTCCTCATTCTCGAGGCTCCTCTCTATTCTTGGAGTTGCTCATCCTCGCCGTTTTTTTTCTTCAAAACCTGTGAATACAAAATAAAAATTGTGTGTATGCGACGTGTATGCATGTATGCATGGATGCATTCCCTATTCAGATGGGTTTTTTTGTCCTATTGGCTCGATGTTATCCTTGGTTAGGCCTTCCTTGCGCTCTTTGGTGCCCTTTGCCTATAAAAGTCTTTGGTAGCCCCATTGGCCTGCTCACAGTTTCCTCCTGTCAATTCTACTACGGTGATTGCTCGGTTTTCTTTGGTCTCATGGCTCAAGCTCCCGTTGTGTCCCTTATTCACGTGGTGGTAAATTGGTCATCCTCAGACCTGGCTCAGCTTTTTGCTATTCGCTACCTGCACCGGTCAATGTGGATTACGCCTTTTTGAAAGTGGCCTCATCATTTTGAGGATACTGAAAATCATGTTTTCCGATTCCCGAAGCTTTCCTTTGCTGTCCGGAGGATGCGGAAAAGGTATTGTCTTGTGCTTCGTCCATTGAGTTACAAGTCCTTTTACGTGTATCTTCCAAGATGGAGATAGGGTCCCGTCATTGGAGGAATGTAATCTTATTCTGTATTTTGGCCCAATACCTCTTAGTGGGTTGTGATAGTGCGAGAGGTGACTATCATTTATTGCACATCATTGAGGGAATCTGATGTGGTCATGATCCCTCCCCCGTTATCTTGGTCGAGACGCTTCATGGTTTAGACAGGATAAAACAACATCCTGTAAGCCGGTTTTTGTAGGTTCGTTCTATCTTTTGCCTAAGTTGTCCTTTCGGATTTTCAGCTTAGCGGATTGCTCTATCTTGCCTGAGTCGCCTTTTTAGGTTTTCAACTCAGCGAGCTAAAATATTTTTTTTTCAGATCTGTCCTCATTCTCGAGGCTCTTCGCTCGTCCTCATTCTCGAGGTTGTTATACTCCTCTCCATTCCTGGAGTTGCTCGTCCTCATTCCCGAGGCTGCTATACTCCTCTCCATTCTTGGAGTTCTTCTCCTAGATCTTCTGACCTTGGTCCAACATCTACGAAACAAAAGACGTGGCTTGTAATTACTTGACTCTAATCTTTCCCGGTTAGATGGGATTTATGCAATCTATGAACATCTTGAACATTTGTTTCAATAAAAGCATTTGCATTACTTCTTAGTACATATGTATGAAATAATGAACTGTATTGCAAGGATACCTCTGTCGCTAACTGTTCCTCACGGATTTTACAATTAACCATTTTTCTTGTTCACTCATGCTCTATATTTTGCTTGGGCTGTCCTTTGCAGATTTTCAACCCAACGAGCCTTTTTCTCTTTCTTTTTTTTTTTATGCAAAGTATTGCTTCAGTCTTTCCATGTTGATGGGCTCGATGAACCCGTTACCTTCCAAATCTGACAGTCTCATTACCCCATTCCCCATCACCCTTTTGACTAAGTAGGGCCATTCCCAATTGGGCATGAACTTTCCCATTGGGTCCATTATCAGTGGCTTCGACTACTTGAGCACTAGATCACCTTCTCTGAAATTGGTGGGACGCACCTTCTTGTTGAACGCCCGGGCCAACCTTTTCCAGTATAGCTGTATGCGGTATAAGGCCTTTATCCTTTTCTCATCCAGTAATACTAGTCGTTCGAACCTATGTGAGGCACTTTCCTACTCAGGCAATCCTGTAACTTTCGGGAAGCCCATATCATCGCCAAACAAATCTTTTCCACCTCTTGATAGCGGGCTTCATACGAAAGCATCTTCTTATTGAGGCAGTAGACTGCATGTTCCACCTCTGTCTCATCTGCCTATACCATCCTCGCCCCCAGCGCTTCGGGTTCTATGGCCTATTACAACACCAAGGGTTTGCCCGACCTTGGGGGTTTGAAGACGGGCGGCTTAACCAAGTATTCTTTGATTTTGTCAAAAGCTTTTTGACATTGCCTATTCCACTCCACAAGCTGGTCCTTCCTCAATAGCTTGAACATGGGCTCACATACTAATGCTAGCTTGGCAATGAATCGACTGATATACTGGATTTTCCTGAGAAAAGCTCTAGCTTCATTTTCTGTCTTCGGTGCGGGCATATCGGTAATTGCCTTGATTTTTTGAGGGTGCACTTCTATCCCGCCCATTCCTAGCGTATGCCCCAACAACTTCCCGGATGTTACCCCAAACACACACTTCTTGGGGCTGAGTCAGAGGTTGTACTTATCGACTCTTTGAATGAATTTCTCTAGTGATTCTATATGTCCGGCCCTCGTCTCTAATTCAACCATCATGTCATCCACGTATACCTCATCTCCTCATGCATCAAGTCGTGGAATAATATAGTGGCCATTCGTTGATAAGTGGCTCCCGCATTCTTAAGTCCAAACGACATCTCCTTGTAACAATATGTACCTCACTCAGTGACGAAGGCAGTCTTATGCTTATCTTTTTCAGCCATGAAGACCTGATTATATCCTGAGAACCCATCCGCGAACGAGTACATAGTAGATAAAGCCGCGCTTTCAATCAACACGTCTATATGGGGTAGAGGAAAATCATCTTTTGGGCAAGCTTTGTTGAGGTCTCTATAATCCACGCACACTCTGACCTTTCCATCATTCTTCGGTACCGGCACAATGTTGTCTAAACACTCAAGGTACTTTACCACTTCTAAGAACCCAACATCTATCTTCTTGCTTTCTAACCTTGGCTTCTCCTTACTACCTTTTTGGCCTATTCTAGCCTTAGTCTTCGGAGCTTCTGTTGTTACGGGTCTATGTTCGATAAGTTGGTATCATGCGCTGGGCAATATGATGAGGCCCAGGATGCAGCCGCCCAGGATGCAGTCCATGATAGACAAACCGCCACAGTACAAGTTCCAGAAGGTCCAATCACGAGGTCTCGAGCTAAGAAGATCCAGGAAGCTTTTCATGGATTCATACAAGAGATGGTATCTGACTATTCTCGTACTTCTACTTCATTGAGTATGGGCTTGACGCTGGACGAACCCAAGATGGTGAATCTTATTCAGGCCGCGGAGCAACGATTTAGTTAGGCCTATTCTATTATAGTTATTTGGCATTTGTTATTCTTTTATTTAGTGCTTGACTTTTGTTTTATTTCGGCCCGTTATTTACATTTGACTATTTTCTTTAGATTATTATTTTATGTTTGGGAATTAGGTTAAGCGTGCAAGGGTTTGCACGTGGGGATAGCTTAGCTTAGTTTTAGGATACACGTCTGTTGGTGTGTGGGTAGTTTCGTTTTATCCTTGTGGGTTAGGGTTTTTGTTGCAGCCTCCTTATAAAAGGCTAACTCTTTGGTTATGTTTTACAACTCTCTTTTCAATAAAATACTTTATCAATTCGTGAGCATTGAGATCCTCAATTTGTTCTCACTGGTTTTGGCTTATCAAAGGACTGCTAACCCTTTGTGGCGCCCCTATTAGCACTCTAGGTTTCTGTTGCTTGTTCTTCAGAGGTTTAGAGTTTTTATCCGAATTGTCTTGGTATTTCTTGGGAACGATTTCAATCTTGTGTGGGTTTTCTGTCTCCGCTCCAGGTAGGTTCTCATCAGTTGGTATCAGGAGCAAAGGATCCAAGGTCAGTTCACATATTTGTTCTATTGTTTTTATTTCGTTCATTATATTATCGCGTGTGTTTATTTCATGCGTTTGTTTCCTGCGTTTTATTTTATAATCTTATATCACCCTTGTTTCTTCTATTACATGTGTTTTTGCGTCTAGTTTGTATCTGTTTTGCATCTGTTTTACGTCTGTTTTGCGTCTGTTGGTCTCTATGTTGTGGGTATTTCTTTTCTGATTGTGTCTTCCCCTTAAACTGCGTTTGTGCGATTTGCGTAACCTAGGGTTCTAAGACCCCAAACTCCTTGCGGCATCAGGTAAAACTTTGCAATTTTAAAAAAAGTACAAAATTTTAAAATTTTGCCTACGTGTAATTTTTTTCCTAGCAGTCATATTGTCAAGGCGAGGTGATTGGGATAGTTGACTTGTGTGTGTTTAAAAATTCTACATTTGGTGTGTAATCGATTACCTGCTGTCTTCCTTTCCGCAATCGCTAGTGTCTTTACCTTTTCCTTCTTCCATTACATTTCACTAACCTTTTCTTTATCAATTCTCGTCAAACGTATCTACACCTTGTTCCTCTTCCGTTTGTGTCTACCTCTTTGTTGTACTTGAAATTGAGCAAAACAATGCTATTTGGGACAACATTAAGGGTTTGTTCTTTCCTGCAAGTTCAAATCATTTGAGAACTCATTCGAGGACAATAGTGGTAAAAGGCAAGAGTGGGTGAGCTTAGTTCTGGTAAAAGCCATTTGAGTGAAAAACACGAGTGAATTGGAATTGTGAGGATTTTGTCTTCTCTTTATTTTAGTTGTTCTTTATTTATTTTATAACTAACGTTTGTTGCAGCTTAAAAAAAGGCGAAAAAAAAACCAAAAAAAAAAAAAAAACATGTCCAGAGAGGCGCAGCCCCAAGTCCAAGTGCCAATTCCCCACAGGAGCCCCAATTGCGGGATATGGCGAATACAGTGACTGCACTTCAACATGAGTTTGTGCAAGTATTAGAATTGATGAGGGATATTCGAGATGAGGTACAAGCGATGAGACACAATACTCCACAGAGGACTAGGCCAACACAGCCGACTAGAGCTAATGAGGCAGGGCACATACCCCCCCAGGACTAGTGGGCTGCTGCTACTATATACCATGGACGAGATGGAGGCCGAGAATGAGTTTGATTATGATGAGGAGTTTGATAGAGTATCAGAGGTGTAGATGGGTGAATTTCGGCCTAGAAGAGGTAGGAATGAAAGGCCGTTAATTAGGAATCATGAGAATGAAGAAGATAGTGATTTGGGAAAAATCAAGATGACAATCCCTCCTTTCCAAGGCAAGAGTGACCCCGAAGCTTATCTAGAGTGGGAACGTAAGCTCGAGCTTCTTTTTGACTGTCATAATTATTCCGAGCTTAAGAAGGTTAAGTTGGCGGTTATTGAATTTACTGATTATGCACTTGTCTGGTAGAATTGAAAACAGTTATGAGGAAGCGGTTTTTACCGAATCATTACTATCGAGATATGTATCATAAAATTCAAAATCTTACACAGGGGTTTCGGAGTGTCGAAGACTACCATAATGAGATGGAAATTGTAATGATTCGCGCCCATGTCGAGGAGGACCGAAAGGCGACTATGGCACGGATTCTCAGTGGGTTGAATAGGGAGATTATGAATGTAGTGGAACTACAACATTACATGGAGTTAGAGGACATGGTACATATGGCAATGAAAGTGGAACGCCAACTCAAGCGAAAAACTACATTCAGGGGAAATTCGGGTCCAACAAATACATGGAACCGAAATGGGGAGATAATGACAAGGATGGCACCACATATAGGTTTAGATCGGAGGCCCCAAATCCAAGGGAAGATACCACCACCAAGCCTAAACCAAAATTCGAGACCCCACCAAATATGAGTCGTGACCTTAAATATTTCAAATGTTTGGGGAATGGCCATATAACATCACAGTGCCCTAATAGAAGGACCATGTATATGGGGGTGATGGTGAAGTAATTTCAGATGGTGAGGATATTGTGGAGGAGGCGCCCGAGTTGGAGGTCACCACTGATGAAGAAGGGGTTGAGTATACAGCCAATGGGGAGTCCCTAGTGACCCGCCGTGCTTTAAATACCCAGGCAAAGGTTGAGGATGATATGGTACAACAACAAGAGAACATATTCCATACTAGATGTCTGGTCCAGAATAAGGTATGTAGTATGATTATCGACGGGGGCAGTTGTACTAATGTGGCTAGTACAATACTTGTTGATAATATGGGTTTGACTTTACTTAAACACCCTAAACCGTATCGTTTGCAGTGGTTGAATAACAGTGGCGAGGTTAAAGTCAATAAACAGGTCTTAGTTAGTTTCACTATTGGTAAATACATGGATGAGGTGTTGTGTGATGTAGTCCCAATGTAAGATGGACATCTGTTACTAGGGCGTCCTTGGCAATTTGACAGGAGATTGATGCTTGATGGATTTCGTAACATATATTATTTTGAGAAAGATGGAAGAAAGGTTACACTTGTTCCGTTGACGCCACAAGAAGCATTTGAAGATCAAATAAAGCTACAGGCTTCCACAGTGCAAACACCCGTGGGCGAGATCGAGGATGAGAGTCGATGGGATGAGATTAACAGTTCCAGGGGAGTGAACGAGAGAAACAGTGAGCATGTACAAAATAATGAAAGTGTGGGTAGAATGAAAAATAGTTTCTTTGCTAAAGAGGAAGAATTGAGGAGAGAGTATGCCAGGAATAAAGTGATGATCCTCCTTATGTATAGAGAAACTCTTCTGAGTTCTGATGACACTAACCCTAACACTGTTTTGCCTATTGTCTTTACTTCTTTATTGCAGGATTATAGTGATGTGTTTGCGGAGGAGATCCCTCATGGTTTACCACCAATTCGTGGTATTGAGCATTAGATCAATTTCATCCCAAGGGAGGTCATTCCTAACCGACCAGCTTACCGCAACAACCCTGAGGAAACTAAGGAGTTCCAAAAGCAAGTGGAGGAGTTGATGAGCAAAGGCTACGTATGAGAGAGCATGAGTCCGTGCGCAGTTCCAGTCCAGTTAGTCCCAAAGAAAGATGGTACATGGAGAATGTGCTAGATTGTCGAGTAGTCAACAATATCACTGTAAAGTATCACCACCATATCCATAGATTAGATGATATGTTAGATGAATTATATGGCTTTTGTATTTTTTCAAAAATTGACCTTAAAAGTGGGTATCATCAAATCAGGATGCGGGAAGGGGATGAATGGAAGACTGTCTTTAAAACAAAATATGGGTTATATGAGTGGCTTGTGATGCCATTTGGGCTTACAAATGCCCCTAACACCTTTATGCGTCTAATGAATCATGTTTTACGTGCCTTTTGGGTAAATTTTTAGTCATATATTTTGATGATATTTTAGTGTACAACAAGAATTTAGAAGAGCATGTAGGACATGTGCAAGCTGTGTTTGATGTTTTGAGGAAATAATTATTGTATGCTAACCTTAAAAAATGTGATTTTTGCATGGAAAAAGTGATATTTCTAGGGTATGTCATTAGTGCTCAAGGCATTGAGGTTGATGAAAACAAGGTCAAGGCCATTCGTGAGTGGCCTACACCTAAGAGCATCACTGAGGTTAGGAGTTTCCATGGACTAGCCAGTTTCTATAGGAGGTTTGTAAAAGACTTTATCACTATCGCTGCACCACTTACCGAAGTCGTAAAGAAAAATATTGGTTTCCATTGGGGGGAGGAACAAGAGAATTCCTTTAAACTTCTTAAAGATCGATTATGTTCTACTCATGTTTTAGCCTTACCTAACTTTAACCAAACTTTTGAGATTTAGTGTGATGCTTCAGGTGTTGGTATTGGGGCAGTACTTATGCAGGAACAATGTCCTATAGCTTTCTTCAGTGAAAAGCTCAACGGTGTAGCGCTGCGTTACCCAACCTATGACAAAGAGTTTTATGCCCTAGTCAGAGCGTTGGAAACTTGGCATCATTACCTCTGGCCAAAAGAGTTCATGATTTACACTGACCATGAATCTCTGCGGCATATCAAGACTCAAGGAAAACTTAACAAACGACATGCAAAATGGATGGAGTTCGTGGAGACCTTCCATATGATATTCGATATAAGCAAGGTAAGGAGAATGTGGTTGCTGATGCACTTTCACGCAGGTATGTTTTACTTACATCCTTGAGTTCTAAGTTTCTTGGTTTTGACTTTATCAAAGATTTGTATACAAGTGATCATGACTTCTCGGAGATCTACATTGCATGTTACAAAGGTGCTTATGGTAAATTTTACAGACAATATGATTTTTTATTTAAAGAGAATAAATTGTGTGTGCCTAGTTGTTCTATGCGTAAATTATTGGTCCGTGAAGCACATAGTGGGGGTCTTATGGGTCATTTTGGTGTTACGAAAACATTGGATATCTTGCATGAACATTTTTATTGGCCTAAAATAAAGAATCATGTCATATGTATTTGTACTGGTTGCATTACTTGTAGGAAAATAAAATCTAAATTTCAACCACATAGGCTTTATACACCTTTACCCGTTCCTCAAGCACTGTGGGTAGATATTTCCATGGACTTTGTGTTAGGATTATCTAGATCTAGGAAGGGCCGAGACTCTATTTTTGTTGTAGTTGACCGTTTTAGCAAGATGGCATACTTTATTGCATGTCACAAATCAGATGATGCCACACACATTACAAACTTATTTTTTAGTGAGGTTGTTCGCTTACATGAAGTACCTCGGAGTATAGTATCGGACAAGGATGCGAAGTTTTTAAGTCATTTTTGGAAAATTTTATGGGGTAGGCTAGGAACTAAACTGTTATTTTCCACCACTTGTCACCCACAGACTGACGGTCAAACTGAAGTCGTTGACAGGACCCTGTCCCAACTATTACATACTGTCATTTCTAAGAATTTGAAGACATGGGAAGAATGTTTACCTTTCATTGAGTTTGCTTATAATCATAGTATTCATTCCACTACTTCTTATTCTCCTTTTGAAATTGTGTATGGATTTAACCCACTAACACCTATGGATTTATTACCTTTGCTCGTTGATGAGAGGGTGAGCCTGGATGGTAAACACAAGGCCGACTTGGTCAAGTCCATACATGAGAAAGCAAGAAAAAATATTGAGAAGAAGAATGAACAATATGCCTCGCATTCCAATAAGGGTAGACGTCATGTCTCTTTCGAACCCGGTGATTGGGTTTGGGTACACATGTGAAAAGAGCGCTTCCCAAAGCAAGGACAATCCAAACTCCAACCCAGAGGCGATGGCCCGTTTCAGATTCTTGAGAAAATCAATGACAATGCCTACAAAGTCGATTTTCCAGGTGAATATAATATTTCTGCGTCATTTAATGTTTCTGATCTTTCTTTATTTGATACAGATTCGAGGTCGAATCCTTTCGTGGAGAGGGGGAATGATGAGGCCCAGGATGCAGCCTATGATGGACGGACCGCCGCTGTACAAGTTCCAGAAGGTCCAATCACGAGGTCTCGAGCTAAGAAGATCCAGGAAGCTTTGCATGGATTCATACAAGAGATGGTATCTGACTATTCCCGTACTTCTACTTCATTGAGTATGGGCTTGAAGCTGGACGAACCCAAGATGGTGAATCTTATTCAGGCCGCGGAGCAACGAAGTTACTTAGGCCTATTCTATTATAGTTATTCGGCATTTGTTATTCTTTTATTTAGGGCTTGACTTTTGTTTTATTTCGGCCCGTTATTTACGTTTGACTATTTTCTTTAGATTATTATTTTATGTTTGGGAATTAGGTTAAGCATGCAAGGGTTTGCATGTGAGGATAACTTATCTTAGTTTTAGGATACATGCCTGTTGGTGTGTGGGTAGTTTCGTTTTATCCTTGTGGGTTAGGGTTTTGGTTGCAGCCTCCTTATAAAACGCTAACTCTTTGGTTATGTTTTACAACTCTCTTTTCAATAAAATATTTTATCAATTCATTAGCATTAAGATCCTCAATTTTTTCTCACTGGTTTTGGCTTATCAAAGGACTGCTAACCCTTTGTGGCCCCCCTATTAGCACTCTAGGTTTCTGTTGCTTGTTCTTCAGAAGTTTAGAGTTTTTATCCGAACTATCTTGGTATTTCTTGGGAACGATTTCAATCTTGTGTGGGTTTGTCTGGCTCCGCTCCAGGCAAGTTCTCATCAAAATATTCTTGTCCACTCCTGGCATGTCTTCATAGGACCAGGCGAATACTTTTGCATATTTTATTAATATTCTTTCTAATTCTTTCCGCTCATCAGAGGTAACCTCACTTGCAATTAAAATTTTCTTGGGGTTTTCACATGTACCAAGATTAAATGCATTTGTCTTTGTTGAGTTAATGTCAAATATGCCCATGTCATGCATGTTATGATGTAGACTAACAGGAAAAGACTCGAACAAGTAAGCAAAATCAATGTCTTTATGATTAATAAATGCAGGATTACAATCAAATAAGTCAGGAAAATAAACATCTTCGTAATTTGCAGTCTTGTCTTCTTCCGTCTCATTGCTTTCTTCGAGTGTCAGATTTTCCAACTGCAATAGTTCTTCTTCCCATTTATCTTCCTCTTTTGCAACTTCCTCTGCATGGGTTCTTTACCCATCACATCCTTGAAGATTTCGAATCCCGGTACTATGATCCTATTGACTTCTATGGGTTCAGGCTCTTATTGATACCCTGTGGCTTTCACAAAGTATTCCATCAGCTTCATTCATTTCTCATTGGTCTTTGGCTCATTCCCATCGGATTAATACCCCAATCCTCTCTTACTGGTCTGTCCCTTGAAATCTGGCAGTGTTCTTATTCCCTAGCCTCTAACACTCAAACTTGTGCCCGGCTCAAATTTCATTTTTTCCATGATTCTAGCCATTTTAGGGCCCACCCATTCTTCAAAGTTTTCCGCCACTTGGAACCTTGTGAAAGGCTGTATGTCTAAAGCAGCCACAACATTGTCTACTTCAGCCCTGATGGTGACGACTTCCTCTCGATATAGGAACTTAATAACCTGGTACAAGGTGGATGGCACGCCCCCAAGACTATGAAACCATGGCCTTCCCAATAACAGAGCAAATGTAGCTGGGATATCAAGCACTATGTGTTTGTGTTTCTAGAACATGCAAGGATCTCTAAGAGTGATTTGTATGTGAATAAATCAAAGGGAGTTGCGGAAATACTCACATTGATCGGATTTAGGATTTCAAAAATT